>OMLP01044549.1:29869-39907 GCA_900302685.1 Spondyliosoma cantharus
TGTGTGTGTGTGTGTGTGTGTGTGTGTGTGTGTGTGTGTGTGTGTGTGTGTGTGTGTGTGTGTGTGTGTGTGTGTGCGTGCGTGTGTGCGTGTGCGTGTGTATGTGTCAGATACAATATCAATCTACACAGCATTCCTGTCAGCTCATTTGCTCCTTCACAGTGATTGATCTGGACTGACTTGTATCAAACATCCAGCGGCACTGAAACTGCAAATTTGACTTAAGGCCTTCCATTTCATCACCTGCTGTGTTTGCGTTGCTCAGCAGGTGTGGACGTCTGCATTGGACCATTAATATTACATTAGCACACTGAATCCTCATTGGCTGTTCTATGGTTTACAGGGCATCACCCCAGCTGTGCAAATATTCAGCCCATTAGAAGCCCTGACACTAATTATGTTTTCACTAAGAAATCAGTTTAATTGTGGAGATGTTTATTTTTGAATACAGGTACTGTTTTGTATTCAAATAAGTAGACACCCACTTCACATCACTGGTTATGACAGCACTGGAAGCCTGAAAAATATGGTATCTGCAGCATGACAATGTACTTTCTCTGTTCTCAAGGCTGAATGTGCCTCAGTGCAAGAACTATATTCTTTTGATTCCTCATGGTGACAGTACAGGAGACTATAAAAATTAACAGACTTAAATCTATACTTGCTTGCATATGAATGTGAATGAAACAGCAATGTGGCCAACAGTTATCAAATTTGCAAGAGAAGCAACTTCATGATTAAGGTAAAATGTGGGAAAATCAAAACTGTTGTGCAAAAATATCATCCCCCACTCAAATCACAATTGTAATATCAAAATCAGTTGAAGTGTGCATCAAAATAATTGCAATTTTTGTATTTATTTCTCTCCATTTCAAGTTGGCTAAGTATTTAGCTCTGTTAGCTGTAACTTATTAGTGCTGTTATCTGTTCCCTTAGCCAAACACACTGCAGGACTGTATTTTCTACTGGCTGCTAACTAGTTCTCCTCCTGCCGATTTCAACAAAGATTTGTTATTTACAATGTAACCGCCCTGTTCATACTGACTTCCCCATTTTAACGCTTCATATATTTTGTGGCATCTCTGAGGGGACACACTTCCTCAAATACATCCTGTGGTTACATATAGTAAGAAGGGGATTGTAAAGGACTGTCCTGTGGTTATATATAATTGTCTGTAGTAGTAGTTCAGCTGTCAGTGCTAAAAGAAAAATGTTTGAAAGGAGAATCGAATGAATTGAAACTTGACCAAACACATTGTTTTTATCATCCCTGGTATGACGGGAAGCCGTTCCTCTTGAGCCCTGAACCAAATCAGCGTGAATTATTGTCTACCACAGTGTTTCCACACATAGGAGCTTTAATCGCTTTTAGTTTAAGACATGACACATTTTACACTCTTTGTGGACAGAATCGCTTCAGGCTTATCCCAACCCTCTCTCTCTTGCTGACTTGAGAGGAACCTCAGTCTTGTGCATTTGCAGTCATTGTCTATGACCTGTAAGAGTCTCTACTGCAGACATGTTTCCAGCTTCTGGAAGACCAATTGTATTGCCTCAAAGCGGGTTATCTGCAGGTTAATTGCTCACTGAGCCGCTCGTTAAGATGCAGCCAAGAGTGGACAAATGGTGTGCCGCCTGGGCGTGTGTGTCTGTGTGTAATTGTCTATACACAACAGTCATTCTTGGCAGTGTTGTAAAGCATTGATCCTCGCAATACCACACAACTCAGATCTGATGGATATAATTTTTTCTTTCATTTCCTAAATGTAATACTAAATGCATCCAAAAATGTTGTGCATTCAGGTTGTGCCCACAGGTTTTTCTTGTCACTTTGAAAACAGCCCAATGATAAAAATAACAACTAACTAGTTGAATGAAACAGGGAAATGTGAATGTGCATTTTTATATTAAACCACTTGTACTGTCTGCTGTCAGCCAAAGGCTAACTAATCATTGTGATGATTAAAACTCTAATAACTCTTCATGTCAGTGCCCTGAATGACGGAAAATTTGGTTACTTTACTCTAGGATAATAAAGTATGACATCAATGACTTAACCACCCATTAACCCCTCGTTACATTATATGTTTATTGCCATTTCGTGGCAAGACTAGAAGACACAAGCTATAAATCTGCCGGTTGTGTTTGAAAGTCCTGTTATGCATTCTGAGTTCAATGTTGCCAGACTTTAATTTGCAATTCAGTGTTTTACATAACAAAACACACAGAAGCAATAATAGTTTGATATTCATTATGCTCAATCCAGCACTACTACAATAATAACTCATGTCATACTGGAATTAAAAATACATTATATTGATTCATAACACCACTTCTGCAAGTTGAGAAGGAGGTCATAACAGGATTATGTTTTTTTAAATGAGAGAGAGAGAGATAGAGAGAAATAGTGGGAACAAGAAGATTGAAGTTTTAATTGCATTTTGCACATTTGTGAAGCAATTTTGCACTAGCCGAGTATCATTTGCACATGAATGTTAATTGTCTTTATCATGTGGTTCACCATGTGCTACAGTACTCCATATTAATGATTGTTGGCATGAAAATGTTCAGGCAATGTATGGCAAGTTTGCTTTTACTTTACACGAACATTAACAGAAACAAATCAGTAATTCACACAAGGTAGAAAATACCTTAAAACAAAAATAAAAAGATAATGACAAGGATAATAAAATTAGACATACAAAAAAATAAATGTGGTAAAAATACTTAAAATACTACTACTACTACTACTCAAATACTGGACAAGGCAAAGCACTAAAATATTGATAATTACAGTTCAGAAATGAATCGTGAGCCTCAAATTTTTTTTTAAAAGGAAATAAAAGTGCAGTATTGGAGACTGATTCACCATGGAAAATTAGAGCTTTTTTAGTGGTATTTTTTGTCTTGATTTATTATATATAATCAACCGGCACAAAACAGTCTTGACCAAGAAAATCAGCCAAACATTCGTTCAATACAGATTGGGCCTGTGTGTCCTTGGCATGGAAGAGGGGGTTGGCAGAGAGCAGATGTGCTTTGGCATTTTAATCACAATGATGTGAGATAGTCAAGCAGCCAATAACATGCACATATCTTTAAATTATGAGAGCCTGAGCAAGACAGATTTCTCTTCTCTCTGCTCTTATCACATCACAGGGGAACAGTGAAAAGAAGCATATGTTTATGTTAAAAAAAGTAATTTTTACAGTAATCAATGGATTGTTGGTGTGATAGACTTATTCTTCCCCAACAAATCCCATGTGAGCTGATTATATGAGCAGCCTGGATTTTTAATTATGCAGATATCACACATTGTTTTTACAGATTCCTGTTAAAATTATCCACCAGCATAAACAAACAGAAGTTTCAGCTGTCAGCTGTCTTCTCACTGTTTGACTGATCAGTAGCTCACATGCAGGAAAAAAGCTTTTCTTCTTCTTTTCTCAAAATAAACATAAGGGATGCTGCCATGCCATAGAACACTCTTTTCTTGGCTTTTCAAGACAGAAATGTACGGGGGTCATCGTCTCACATACATACTGATATTAGTCCAGAGTTAGCTGACAATTTGTTTAACACCTTGTATTCTATTTGGATAAGCTACAATTGACACAGCCACCTCCACAGATGACCCAGAACATAGATTTTTTCAAACATATTTGTAAATATATGTTTGCCCATACAGTGTGTGGGAGCAATGGTGGCTTTTTTGCCTGGAGCCTGAAAGTTAATATAATGTACTATATATAGCCATGAAGCACACTTAAGCATTGGATTTTAGTTTAAATGGGTTAGCTGGAAGAATAGGTTCACCACAGAAAATACCACCTCAAAAAAAGTCAGTCAACCGGAAATGGCGATTGACTAACACAAGGAAATAACAACGCAGCCAATAAGATCCACCTCTCATTTCAAATGGGTAACTAGATAGTTGCTGGCTAAACAGAATGACCTACACCTCCCTACTTTTGTCTAAAACCAGGGACTATGAATAGATAGTTAAATAAGACCAATTCGCATATTTACGCAACTTTTTTCACATGCTGAATATGTGCTTACATGACATCTACATTTGTAAAGACATGTATTTTATTTTATGTGTGCAAGTTTGTAAGTCAAGTCATCACCTGCATGTAAGCGATCAAAGCCAATAGAATTTTTACAAGACTACAGGTGGATCTGTCAGGTAACTCACTTGGCGAGGAAACATTATAAAATGAAAGGGTACAAAGCTGTATAAAGTATATACTAACACAAACAGGCAGCCAGCCACCCACACAAACACACACATAGACACACAC
This sequence comes from Spondyliosoma cantharus, assembly GCA_900302685.1. Classification (NCBI taxonomy): domain Eukaryota; kingdom Metazoa; phylum Chordata; class Actinopteri; order Spariformes; family Sparidae; genus Spondyliosoma; species Spondyliosoma cantharus. The sequence goes on from OMLP01044549.1 coordinate 34,174, forward strand.
TTGCACACACTTGCACACACTCTGCTCACACACCTTTTAATGTACCCACTCCTCTGTGAGATGTTTATACTCAAATCTAAATTGCCCAGCTGTGTCCCCACTGCTCCACCAGCATTATTAAACACAAACAAAACAGTTATTATACACCCCCTTCACACACACATGCAACACGCACGCACGCACGCACGCACACAAACACACACGCAGGCACGCATGCACACAAACACACACACACACACACACACACACACACACACACACAAAGAGGTAGAGAATCAGTAACAGAGGCAGGACCAGAGTAATTCATACGGGATGAAGGAGAGATTCTGAGTGTAGATGGGTGAGATGAAGAGAGTATGAGTGGATAGCAGGTCAATTAGATTGAGAAACCAGATGTCACATTGGGATCAATTCGTATGAAGACCACTGTGGTGTAATTGTCAGGCATTTTAATGGCTCTAATGGAGATGGACTTAAAAAGTCAGCACTTTGAACAGCAGCACAGCCCAAGATTTTAAAACCACTGCGTGTACAAAAACATAGTCGTAGCATCTGAAATGTGATCGAGGGGTTTCTAGAGTGTTTTGTGAGCTGGATTTAGGTCAACTGTCAGCTTCCATCTTCAGGGCAGAAAATACATCCATGTGTCTGAAACTCCATACCTACATGCTATTTAGTATGCTAAAACAGTATGTGAGATTTTTAAAAATGTTTTTGTTCATCCAAAAATCTAAGTGTGTCAAATAGATACTATTTCTGGCTAATTACGGTATGCAAGCACTTGAGAATATGCGAGCATAAATAGCACTGTATACATACTATACAGTACTATTAGGACAACAACATCAATAACATAACAGACAATGGACAGCAACTAGCGCAGCAATGGTGTAATGTCTAAAACTGCTTCATAAGTATAAGGTCCCACGCCGAGCAGTACGTCCAAAAAGATACTCACTATGGCTCACCAAGTGTATGTGTAGTGTAAAATTTTAAGGACCAGTATCGAAGTCGAGAGATTTGGTACTGGCATCTATGTATTTTTAAAAATACCAAGCCCTATGCGCAGAAGTACACATATTGAGCATTTAGGTCATTGTAGGCAATTTTGGATGCAGTACATGTTTGGTAGAGGCATGTCCAGCAAGAGGCCATTACAGCAGTGCTGATGAGATCCCTAATAAAACAATCATGAGCCAGAACACAGTTCTCTTTAAAGCTTTTATTGAATGTCTGTAATGAAATATAAATGTCAAATTGCCAAAAAGAAAAAGAACTCTAGGCTCCTGCAGCTTAATGCACTACCAACTTTGACTCCACCACTCAGTTGTGACCGTAGGCAGTAATAGCCAAATGAATGTGAATTATTTTTGTTGATAACGTTAAGAGTGGACTCACACACTTTATTACAATTTATTAATTTATTAATTTCAGAAATAACACTGATTTGAAAAACAAAACAAGTTAAATTGAGTATTTTCTCTCCACAGTTGTTTCCTAAGCACATCAAAATGCAAAACATTCCAAGCTGAAGTAGCATCAAGACTCCGTTGGTGGGATCTTCTTTCTTACTGCCAAATAAATGGACTCATCACATATCATAAACTTTATGTGACTCACCTCTAAAAAGAAATTCCAATCCCACAGCCCACAACTGTACAAAACATTCAAATATCATGTGTTGCCATTGTGAATGATGAGGGACTTTTTAGAAAACATACCCCAGTCATGCGATGTCCTGACAGTAGACAGAAAATACAGAGATTAGACAGTAGACAGCGAGCAATTGTGACTAAAAAAAAAGATATCAGAGTTCAGGAAAAGTTAATCCAGTGTTAATCCAGTTTAACAATGAAACCAGGCTCGTGTTGTTGATTAACAAACCATTGAGGGATTTGCAAAACACAATTATTAAGATGAATTATGCAATTATGACATGTGGGAGTTAATTCCCAAACCCAGTAACCTGTAGTATTAACAGTGTCTCCACCATAGTGTGGCAATCATCACATTATCTAATCTTTGAGTTTATTTCAAACATGATTGTGATTGCCAGCCCGTGAACCCCTACCCTGTAGTCAACACACCAAGATCAACAATTTATTTGAAAACAGTGGGAAGATGCTGGCTTTTACTTGTTATTTATTGCAGGCAAATCAAAGTTTCTGCACAAAGGTAAAATTACAAGGAAGAAGATATAGTAATCCAAGTCTGACAAAATAATGGAAGACAATCACAGTCACTGTCTGATTCACATCTCGGCCTGTTTTTGTTTTTTTTGGATGCAATTATTTTCCCATCTAAGAAAAATCTGAGGATGACGTATAGTTTTAAAAAAGTAATGTGATGCTGCATACATACAACAAAGTGGTGATTATAACTGAGAAAAGGTTGTGTTTATTTTCTGTGCTAGCAAAGACGGGATCAGATGTTTAGTATGTAGAAGGTGTTGTAGCTGTTGATGGCTAAAGTGATTTACAACTTATAAATTAAAAAATGCGCTTTGTAAAATATCAGAAATTGGATTTGATTTTGGTTGCTCATTAGCTCAGAGGGAGACAACATTGCTGAAGGAGATTTACCATATAACTTTCACAGAAAACAACATTATACTGTATCCAGTATCCAACCAAGCAGTATAGTGTTATGTTTATAGTCAATTTAACCTCAAGTTGTTCCAGGGTTTTTAGAATCATACAAATTTCATGTATAAACTAGGCACAACAGCCAATCCAATACTAACCACACACACACACATGTTGACACACAAAGACGGCTTAGATGCACACACTTTAAAGACATATACCAAAAAAACATACATTTACACTCTTAAACAAATTGTCCATTTGGGATATGTTCACCATGTGCTCCATGTGTTATCACACAAATCAGAGTGTTAAATGAGGCTGAAAACACTTTGCTAGCCATCATATCACACCACATATTCATAAGGTGTTTTCAGATTTTATATATTTATATCCCCTGCAGTCCTCACTTACATTTGAATCATATGGTAGGAACGTATGGACGTAGCTTATATTAGCTGTAGTATCTACACTGTTATGGATGCTGTAATTGTCAGGTATTCTCGTGTCCTTGCTCTATCAAATCCTGCATCCACCTTGTTAATAAAACAAGGCATGCAATGGGTGTGGGGTTGACAGAGCAGGATGAAAATACCAGGTGACTGCAGAGAGGTCTGTCACAGTCAGATTCAGCTGTCAGGCACTGAGAGGAAAGCAGACACGGCAGACCTCATGTGACTGCCTACATGTTTCAGCCTTAAAGATGGAGCCTTTTTGTCTTTAGTAAAATGTGGTTTGTAAGTCTAAACTCATGCTTAAAGCTTAATACTGAGTAAACACTTTTTCCAACTACCATTTCCTTTATGCGTCCCATGTCACCCGCATGTTGTTGAATCATTTAATTGATTCTGTTTTTGCCACAACAGTAATTAGATATTACATAAAGGAGGTGCTGAAGGCCTGTTTTTTCATCCACTTAGTCATCATTGTCCACGTCATCACATATTTTTAGCTTATACATGCTTGACAAGGACTTGAGTGGAGCTTGTGGGCTGGAATGTGTATTCAGTTTTGTGTAGTCAAGTTTGTGAGAACTTAATGAGTTTAATATATTAAAAGGGCAAAGATTTGATTTTTAACAGCAGTCCTTTGCAGATTTAATCAACTCTAGCTAACTTACTTACTATTGTTTGGTGGTTTTTAAATGCTGTCTCCAGCCGACTGTTTTAATTTTTTCAAGGTGATATATCTAGACTAAAACTAACTATCAATCTAAACTAGAACCCCATAACATAATTTCAAAAAGGCAGCTATACACAAAATATTTGTACAAAAAACAAACCGGCAACATGTCTGAAAACTGAATTCGCTGCTCACTATTCTTATAGAGCAGGAAAGTGGTGAAAAAAGGAGTAATTCCAGATATTGCCTTTGTTTGAAACATGCTCAAGTACAGTTTGTCAGGATTTTTCTGTCACATCAATGACTTGACAGGCAACCATAGGGGTTGATGCCAGAGTTGGACAAGTTCAAATGTGAGAACAAACAATGTTTGAAGGAGAACAAAGGGTCAAGGTTGGTGTATGTCCCTTGATGAGTTATCAGTTGTGTTATTCAGCTTGAAGTAGAAAAACGCCTTTATAATAAGATCCTCATGCTTTGTTATGGTGTTTGTTCATCAAACACCATGTAGATGAAAGCCTTGTGAATGTTGATTTACTGCTGAAAGTAGCTGATTGGCCTCTCCTCATTTGACGCTGCCTTAAATGTTGTGTACATAAATAATTAAGGCACAAGCAATTTTAGTCCACTGCGAGGCAATTAAAATGCTCTCCTCCCTGTCCCTTCCTCTGTTGTCTTTGCTTATCATCGTTGCAGAGCAATCAAAAACGATTGTCACTGTTTCTTGAAATGGACTTATTGTATCCGTTGTTTTCCCCGCTGAGATAAATACACGCTCATGATTGGAGCCCATTGTGTGCAGCTCTAGATTCATTTTGCAACTAATTTGGTTGTTTATCCACAGCAGGGTAAGTTGGTGATAATTTATCAAAAAATTGTAGCTGTTGGCCCTCTTGTTTTACCAATGCAACTATGCAGGTGTTTTTTTCTTAAAGCAAACAATACCGTTTACACCTTTATAAAGCAAATGTGTGCCTTATTTCCTCCATCACTCTTAAAGGTGTGAAATGTTAAGTGTGACAGAGTTTGTCCATTTAGATCATCCAAAGCTACATTTAATGTGACTACAATTTTGGAAAAATTAATCTTGAATCCACTTTGAAACTTTAATTTGATTATAGCTGATCATTGCAACACTGAATAAAAAAGGAAATACACACAGGAAGAAACAAACAGATACTCCAGCACATAAACCAGAACTTTTAGCCAACTGTCTTAAATAATAAGAGTTGTTTTTTTGTCTGTTAATGAATGCTGTAACTGATTTTCCTCAAGCTATGAAGCAGAAAATAATCTCAGAGTGCTGGTTTTAACAGTGTGTCCTCCACTAAGATGTGGATACAAGAAAGATATAGATGCTGAACTAATTGATTCACAGTATTGAATATGACTGATCTTCACATCACTGAGTTATTAAACATTTCCCTTTGACAGTAAATGTTTTCCCATCGTGTCTTTTCTTACAATTTTAGTTACACCACCAAGTCTCAAAATCAAGAAACTTCATGAATATCACAACAATATTACTTTTAAGATGTTTTGAGCAAAAAGCCCTTGTTCAGTTGTTTCCACTGTTCACCCCAGAGGCAAATATGGATGCGATAAATTGACGGATTTAATGCTGTACAATGCATTTTTACTTCTTCTGTACAAAATTTACGCGAAATATCCACGAATCAAATGCTGCCATTATGTGTTGGTGACCTCATTTGGAGTCACACCCTGTGCTAGTGCTGTGCGATATGGACAAAATTTTGTATCCTGATATAGCTAATTTTATATCCCGATAACGATATATATCCCTTGGGGTTCTGCTTCTGTATCCGCATCTGATGTAGCGTTACTGGTAACGTTATCTTCATCTTCCATTGCGCTCTCCTTCGTCTCCGCCATGCTGCTTTGCCTCCGTTTACTCCCGAGCGACCAGTGCCGTAAACGAGTCCTTGCGGGTGACGTAAAAATGCTGCCACAAAGCAGTAGCGTTAGCGTTGCTGCAGTTACATTCGCCTTCATACAATGAACTTGTT
>OMLP01044549.1:39927-75697 GCA_900302685.1 Spondyliosoma cantharus
CCACAAAGCAGTAGCGTTGCAGCAGTTACATTCGCCTTCATACAATGAACTTGTTTTGCACTCAAAATTTGGATATCCAACGGTCATTCCGACATTGAGTTGTGCTTTACACGGCGTGTTAAATCACATCCGTAGTGTACGTTAACGCTAGCGTAGCAACAGTGCTAAACAAGTAGCCTACACGTTAAAATTACGATATAAACAACAGAGGGTTATATCCTATGGTAGACATTTTTATATCGCACTACGATATATATCGTAATATCGCACAGCGCTACCCTGTGCAGTACTGATGTTGTAGTGGAGCTATCATATCGAGCACCAGCTCAATAGTCAACAGGGCTTAGCTGTCAATTATGACATCTCAACCTCTTTATATAGCATCGATATCAGAAAAAAATCCAAACTTATCAGAACAACGAAGACTTGAACGTGTATGCTTAAACGACGAAACATTTATTTGACGTGTACTTTGAGTTACTAGTTTGACCCATGTCCCATCTGCGAACATGGAGGGGTAAAGATTTACTACCGTTTCTGCAGCCAGCCACCAGGGGGCGATTGGGTCGTTTCGGCTTCACTTCCAGAGCGCTGCCATGTCCTCCATCTTTATATACAGCCAATGGTGCAACATGTGTTTCAATTTAAATTCATGGCATTTATTAGCTGTCACTTGGTTGGTTTTCACTGCAAAAATCAGGCCAGGTTCAGAAAATTCTCATTGGCATTCTCTCCTGTCAGCTGGCAGTAATACAGTGATTGTCTCCTGTATGGATGTGGGCGACTTCACCTTCACATCAGCTTTGTGTTTTGACAACGTCTTATGTGTTTTAATGCAGTCCCAAGTGTGATGTGAATTTGAATAGAGTTTGTACAAAGACTCGCCTGTCAGGGAGAGAATGATCCAGACTGACAGAGAGATGATTTACTGTAAGTCTGTCGCCAATACTGCCTTTCAAATCAGCCATTGAATCATACGCACACACCCCCTCACACTTTTCCTTGAGTGACTTGACCTAGAGACGGTCATTGGATTTTAATACATTCTGGCCACTTCTAAAGATCTGTTGCTCTTCGCCTTCAATGGACAATCAGTGTTTTTGCCCTCCTTGAGAACATACGGATTAGTCCACAGCAACACAGTACAACTTACAATACAGTATATGTTTTCAGAAAGAAATGTGCAAATACACACTGTACATTTTATACACATGTGATATTTACATTTTAAATATTTAGCAAAGAAGCACTTCACAGAGAGGATCAACAAAACAGGGAAAATAACACGAAATTATAGCCAGTAATATTTTAATCTTATGAGATACTAAGAAGAATAGACAATATAAGACAAAAATCTAGATTAATTAAACAAAACGAAAATAAAAAGAGGGCCTCGCAAAGCTCTTCTTAATGCTCAACCCAAATTCCTGCCAAACCAAAGAACTTTTATTTGGCAACTGAATTCTGAACCTGAATTTGTCTGATTTGACAACATGTGATTGTTTATCATCTTAGAAATGATTCAGATACTAGAGGTGAAAACTGGTCTATGCAGAAAGCTAAACCAGTGGCTTGTGTATCATACCCGTAATAGCATCAGCTGTGCCATACCCATCTCAGTTTGTCAATATTGACACTTTGTAACACACTCAGAGCAGCCACCTCTTACTTGTTTTTTATTGAAGGCTTTTGTACTGGAAGTCACCCGCTATGTGGGTATTGAAGGTAAAATACATATAGACTGCCTGACTAAGTGGACCTGCCTGTTCCCTGCGCTCAGTGTATTGCCATAGGTCAAAATGATTTTTCTTTCCATTTGGTGCCTCAGCGTGGGCACATGAGCACAAAAGGCCTCTCTGCTCTGAGAAAGCTTAAATATTTGGTTTTCGACTATAGTTCAGTAGCTTTGGATAGAGTGAGTGAAAAAAGAGTTGACAGATAGAGAGACAGAAGTGAAATCAATTGTAAAATTCCTTTGCGACAAGTTTTTTTAAAGCAACAGTGTTATTCTGTGCATGTGTTATTTTCATGGACTGTGGTCTTAGCCTGCATTATGTTATGTAATGAAAGCATTATTCTCAATATTAATAGAAACTCTATTTGCTGAAATGTATCAACAATAGTTAGTCTGTCACTATAGCATAGCCAATGTATGCAATGTGATTAACTGAAAAGTATTTGATTTCCAAATCAGTGGGCAAAACAACTATGCACACCACAAGACATAGAGATTTACATACAGTATTTATTACATTTAACACAACCAACAAGGGGTTGTCAAGCTAACTTTGACCATTATTCAGTCATTGTGATGTTTCCTAATTACATGGGAAATTATCAGGGCTGTCACCTTGTTAAACTTTAATGCTAAAACATCAAACTGTGTGGTGCTGGGCATTCATTAAAACTTGCTTCTTCTGGGTAAAGAACATATTTTGAGAGTATCAATTACATAGACTAATATAATTTTAAAAAAAAATAGTTTCAGACACATCCATGAAGACCACATTTAAAACACATGGCATTTTATAGTCAGTTTTTCTAAAGAATGGTTTACAAAATACACACTGATTTAGTTTATTTTAAGATTAGTGAATTAGTAAGCTTTTAAAGCTGTATAACAATGATTTTCATATCATGCATTTTCATGCATTTTATGTCCATATAGAAGCTATAACCACACACAATCTTAGTTTTCCAAATAATACTTGTGTTGCACGTAGTGTCTAGACATGTAATGCAGAGCAAAAACAAAAAGAAAAAGCATCCTAAAAATGTTGCTTGCTTGTTGCATGCGTGTTTATTTAGGTGCATTTTTATAAAAAGTTAAGAATTACTTTGGAAACTTTCCCAGGGTCATAAGCAGCATTTTGAACCATGAACTATCTGAGTCTTTCCTCCCCACTGCACCTGAGATCTGCTGCCCGCTTCAACAATTCACCATATCAGAGTTCGTGGCTGCTGCTTCTGCTGTCGTTGTGATAAGTCAGTCTAGCAAGACTGTCTGGATGTTTCTGCCCTGTTGGTTTCCAAGTACATAGTGAAATTGAAATGAGAGGTGCTCGCTCTGCATACTGTCAATCTGCTGGACTTCTGATTGAGTTCTCAAGCATATCTGCTGTGTGTTACACATTACTGAACACAGCTAGTGTTGTGTGGAATCCAAGCTTTGTATTCCTTTATTATTCTGTAGTTCTGTAGTGCTTTCACTGTCTGCTTTCACTATCTTTTGTTGTCTGTCAAATGATTTTGCAATTAGATATGCTGTACGCACTACGTATAGAGGAACCTGAAAACACTATTTATATGAGAATATGGTTCTTTCATACATCTGTGTCCCTAACTCCAAACATTAGGAAAGCAGCTACCTCTTCCTCCTCTCTTGGCCCGGTTCCATTGCAGCGGGTTATTCCTTTGTTATTTTTCTAATCATATTGTGTTTCATTAAAACTAAGCATGCACTTCATTCTCACTGACACATTTTGTGCACTGTCAGACAACTGAAAACAAATGATTTGAGAACTCTTATACAATCACTTTGCCCAGAGCTGTTTTCAAGGTGTGAGAAGCCGTTGATGCCTAGTGAGGTCGACACAAATCCCTGGAGGGAGAAAGGGATTGAGCGGGCTCACCCTAAATTTTGTAATATATTTGGTATGCACCTGCAATCACACTAAAGCATAATAACTGCCTAGTCCATGAAGCTGGATAGGAAAGTATAAATCAGTTCCTGTCATTCTTGAAGACAAAAAAAATGTTATTATCATGCTGTACAAAAAAATCTATAAGTTGCTTTTAAACTCTTCAAGTTGTAATTTCCTTTGCAAGAATAACCAATTCCATACATTGACACTGAAACGATTTACTCGGTTTTTATACTGACTGCTATGACATCATGACTGAAACATCTAAATTATCTGGTTCAAGGATGCTAATGAATACTGAGGCATAAACAAGGCCATTTTGTTTATTGCAGTACTGATTACATGTGCTTCTGTGCTTTACCTCAAGCAATGTTGGCAATGTTATGAAACCTATAGTGATTAAATAGCTGCTCCTGTACCAGATCCAACTGGCTGTGTTTTCATGTTGTGTCATTTCCCCCTCCTGCTGATTTCCACCTGCTTTGAAGGATGTGCTTGGAGATTTTACTTCCTCTAATAACCTTACCTCTTTTTTTAACCAGTTTGCATGTAAATGTTTTTTGTTGAACTCATGTACACATTCAGTAAATACAGTCATCATAAGCAGGGGTATGGTTTTAGGATGTGATGCTAACTAGATATCGGGAAATAATTTACAAAGGCGTGACAAAAACTGCAAGAGAAAAAAAAAGTGCATAATGGACAACAACATTGCCACCAATCACAAATACAAGTTCAGTGTTTACTTGTGATATTGACGTGCCCTCTGAAGGCTTCCAGTAGCCTATGGGTGTGTTAGTTGGATAGCACAACCAAGCTGGAGGTACCAGTACCCAGGAGGAGGTACATGTGGAGACTAGGGATGTCCCGATCAGGTTTTTTTTAACCCCGATCCTGATCCGAGTCCTTTAATATTTAGTATCTGCCGATACCGAGTCCCAATCCGATACTTAGCCTGAACTAATATTTTCCTGGATAATACAGCTGCATTAAGAAAAAAGTACCTGCATCCAAGCTGTTCCTTAATAAGTTTTTTTTATTTTGTGAAACAAAGTATATACTTTCATTTGGCTCTTTCTTATTCTGCATATGCTATTGCAACATTGGCCGACCACCTTCCTTGTGTTAGCAGGTGAGTCTGTGATGCTGCACTGTGACAGCAGACCCTCGTGTACAGCCAGCTGAAGTGTGTGTGAGACGCAGCCCACTGCTTGGTACCTCCACATCAGGGCTGGCCCGAGGCGGAAGCGAACTAAGCGGCTGCTTGGGGCCCCCTGGTTATCCAGAGTGATGAATCTAATTACCTTCTCTGTGATATGTTATCGTACCGAATGAGTAGTATTAAATGCAGCTCTTTTGTTACCCCCTCGCAAAACGGTCGTACTACAGATGTTACATGTCGCCGTTGGGCTGCTTTCACAAAAAACGGCCTCCCATCGGGACATCCCTACATATAACACAGAAAGACCCTCTTCAAGACACACAGTGGAACAAGTGCAACGCTGTATGCCTGCTTGCCATTGCTGCAGCAATGCTGACCCCTGCTGTCGATGACTGTTAACTGAAACTGCTGCGTGCACTTCACACTGTATCTTGCACAGGAAGTGATGATCTGATGTGTCCACTGAGTATTTGTTGTTTAGTTTAAAGCCACATGTCGAGGTCTTCAGACTGAGGAGATGAGCAGGAGTTTGATGAAATCACATGGCCAAAGTGATGATACCAGTTAGCACTTCTGGGGCAGAGATTGTAACTCCTGTCTCCTCCATGACAGCTGCACAACCTCCATTTGTTTTGATCTCTGATGAAGATGAAGAGCGATGAGGAGATTGTAGCCTTCAAATGAATAGCTGAGACAAACATAAATACCACGTTTCCTACATTTGATGTGTTCATGTGAGGTTTGACCGGCTCTCTTTTACTCACGTCATGGAGAAACAACGTCCCGACTATTTATCTCTCTGTGTCATGAGTATAATGACATATTCATTTCTATTTTCTTTTGCTGATTTTCTGGAAATTCATTTAAAATGTACACATACCATCAGACGAAAACCCATTAACCCCATTAAGAACTTGTTGTGGCATCAAGTGGCAAAGCACACATACTCCAAAACGTATAAAATCCCACATTCAGTTAAAAGACACACTTTCAGATACATGTCTGGTTTGCTGTTGGAGGATCTCGTCAAAGCTGTAATCTCTATTTCTCCAAATGTTGGTGGCTTTATTGCATGATGTTGCCTTGGTGTCCCTGCCCTTTGTTGAATTTAACCCTGTTCATTAACAAGTGACTTTATTAACCAGATTCTACTGAACTTCACTGGATTAAGCAGGAATGCACTTTGTATAAATTCTGAGTTTATCCAGAATCAGATAAGTAAACTTTGTGTTGCCATCCTTACATGGTTGGTAATGTTTCTCATCCAGCACACACCATTCCCTTAAATCCAGTGAGGACGTATCAACTCGCATTTGTCTTTCTTTGTTGTCCAACAAAAAGTGCTTGTGGTAATCTGTCAGTAAGCTGCAGTTTCTTTCCTCTCTGTGGGCTGTGTGGGCTGCCTCATGGATTCCTACTATGTCACCTTTTTACTTCCTGTCATTAATGTCTAATTGTGTTTGCATGTGTGTGTGTGTGTGTGCGTGTGTGCGTGTGTGCATGCGTGCGTGCGTGCGTGCGTGTGTGTGTGTGTGTTCCAGAGTGGACCAAATCCTCGGGAAAGGCCAGATTCCTCTGGATAAGAAGATCCGAGAGAAGTTGCTATCTGATGGAGATATTTTAGAGGACATGAGCATGCTGGGTCGCGTCTGTAAGGTGGAGCGGCAGGTCGGTGTTCAGCTTCTTGTTTTATGTTTTACGCTTGAAGGTGGAAGAGAGACCGCTTCTGGTTTGCTTCACTTGTTTCCCCCTTCTTTCACAGTCTCTATGCTAAACTAAGCTGATCGCTTCCAGCTCCTTATCTCTCTCTCTCTCTCTCTTACTCTAATAAATTCAAAATTAATTATTAAACTATTATTTCAAGTGTAAGGGACTTAAAGATAACTGTCAGCTCCTGGTTGTCACGATAGTTTAGTCACTACAGTTGGCTATCCCTTTCATTTTGGTCTGTTTTGTGCATGGCAGCAGTAACCACCTTATTTTATCATTTTATTTTTTCATTAAAAATGCTGCTTGCTTTTTAATCTATCCATTTTTGGCTCCTCTCAGTGGCAGTGTCAAAAAAGATACTGCGGTAGATGCAAGTTGTTTGTTGGGGTACAAAGTTGTGAATGTCCATCAGGAAGATGTGCATGATCATCCCCATATTCAAATGTCACTTCTCCCCACCCTATAGATGTTATAACCACAAACAAAACTTTTACATATGTCTGCTTTAAAATGCCCTCCTTCCTTACTGTTTATATCTTCATGACTTTTTATTTATTGTCTCACAATTCACTCCTGTCCTGTCTCTCCTCACAGGTCCAGTCGATCGAATCCAAGCTCGACTCCCTGCTCGATATTTATCATCAGGTTTTGCGCAAAGGCTCGTCTTCAGCCCTCACTCTCTCCTCACTGCCTCTATTTGAGCTGGAACAGACTTCTGACTACCACTCCTCTGTCTTCAGCAAGGACCTGTCCTGCTCCACCCAGGTCAGCAGCAGCAGCGGAGTACCTCCCCCTGGTGGCTGTGTCACACGCTCCTCCACCAACTCCCATCTCTCCCAAGGAGGGCTCCATCTCATCCTGGCGCCGCCCAACGAGCTCAATCTTAATCTTAATGCCTCCTCATCCACGCCCCCCTCTGGCCTCGCTTCCTCCTCTTTCAGCCCGTCGCCACTGCCTCATCACCATCATCATCGCCACCACCACCACCATCCTCATCATCCCCACCATCATTATGCCCAGGCTCAGGCCACATCACCTGAAAGTGGCACCGATGAGGCTGCGGGGATCTCTACACCCATCCTGACCCCAAATAGTATCAGCAGTGGCGGGGGCAGAGATGGAGGGTTTCCCCTTCTGGGAAGGCTCCCACCTCCACCCCCTACCAGCCGAAGTGGGGGCCCAAGCAACTTGCCACAAGCGACCTCCACGGAGGCATCCCCTGACGTGGGGGACTTTTGCGGAGGTTTCAGGAGGCAGATGGCGGACAGCAGTGTGATGGAGGACCTTGGCCTTGGGTTCGGGCTGGGCAGGCTGGGGCATCAGCTACAGAGCAGCACCAACAACAATGGCAGGATAAGCACTCAGGAGGGGGGCTCCTGGAGGAGACATATGAGCCTGGAGCTGCAGCCCGTGGCGCCTCCAGCCTTAGGCTGCTGCTCTGGACCCAGCCAGATGGACCAAGGCTTAGGCAAGTCCATGTCAGTGCAGGACCTGATGCAGGCAGACCCGGGGAATGTCCAAGACGCCCACCACAGCCACAGCCTCTCATCTCCAAGCCCCAGTACAAGCAGTGACTCCCATAGCTGTAGTCAGGACCCTGGAGGAGGAGGTGGTGGTGGTTTAGGCAGGAGCGTTGGAGGCGGATGGGGTGAGGAGGACCTCTTTATCAGCGACAGGGAGATAGAGACACAAGGATTTGACTTCCTGTCACTGGGGACTGCCGAGGCCCACACCTACTCCACAGAGCTCCTGAGGACAGGGAGCAGAGCAGGGGCAGGGTCCCAGGGCTCAAACTGTAGTCCGGCCAGCGGTCAAGCGTCCCCGCCCTCTGCTGGCAGCAGCGAATTGCTGAACATGCCACACGTGCGGCTAAAATAAACTTGCCTACATGTTCAGAAGGCACGCAAATCTCACCTCGAATACACAGTTTTTATCCTTTTTGGATGGGAGTGGGAGGGTGGGAGTACAACAAGGGGTACTTTTTTGTTTATTTTCATGTTGATCCATTTGATAAGAATCACAGTATTTTTATACAGGCTAATCACATAGGGCATATTGTTGCATGAGTAACTCTTTGATTGACAAATCTGAGATAAAAGATTAAGGCTTGCGTAAGGGAAATACAGATCCCAGAACCTGAGACTTTGCCAACAAAATTTGGTCCTGAAAGAAGGCTGGTTCATATGTGACTTTGAGACAGAGCATGAGCACTGCATGTTTTCAGTCAAAGGTACTGAGATTAGCAAGATACAGTTTACACCTGACAAAACAAAGTCATGGACACGTAACTTTTATGGTGAAAAAAAAAGGGGCTTAATACTTAAATGTGCCCAAATACATAAGATCTATAGCCCGTCTCTCCAATCACACGACAGGCTGCCATGTTGAAGTGAATGTTACCTCACTATTGCCACTCTTCATTCTCTCTTCTTGTCACCATTTCAATTTTATTTCCATACCATTCTATCCATTGTAACCTTAAATTATATGACCTAATATATGACCTTTATGACCTATCCTCAACCAATGATTTTGGTTGCCTACAATCATTTTAAACACACACAAGGACTGACATGGAGGTTCCTCAACTACACATCTTGTATACCTACCATTTTTGGTATCCATTTCCATATGCGGGCAGTTTCATATTCTCAGTCTACAGTTTCAGGCATCTACTGGTTTCATTTCCGTACAGTAAAATAGTAGACTACTGAATTGGCTTGAGTTCTGTAATCATCAAGAGTGAACATTATTATCAATGTTACATGACCATTGTCCGGTTATGCAGTTTGAGTGCAGATTGTTTTAATAAGTCTGAGTTGCGTTACCTCAAAACAATGAAGTCACTGTTGCAGAAATTACTCGAATTATTTGAAACAAGAACGTTTGAAAAGTCGACTATCTGATTTGCATATGATACTGCCAACAATGTCAGACAAAAACATGCACAACTGCAGGACTGGTCCTTTAAGTTTTTCCTTTTAGTTTTTAATTTTGAGCTCTTGACAGCCGTTACTATAACCTATGACTGGCAGGTACAGCAGGAAAAGAGAAATGTCAGTGTTGTTGTTACTAATCATTGAACCCTTATCAATCCGATTTCTGCCAGTCATAACAGTCAGCCGTAGTATGAGGCTGACTGCACCATTTTCAAAGTACATACAGTACACGCATGTATACACTTAAATATGCACAAGTACAGCTAAGAATGCCCATTTACACACACAGCAAGCTGTTACCCCACGTGTCCTTTACACTGTGGAGGAGCTTTGGAACAGTCCAGAGGACAGGAACAAGGAGCAGTTGTTTGCTTATTATCAGATCAATTATGCACCAGTCAGTTGGCTCTCCAACTGATGACAGCCATAGATTGAAACACATCTTGAATGTCATTTCTTCATTTAAAAAAAAAAAACAGATGTTTTATGAGAATATGTCTGTCTTAGCAAAGATATCTAACTATGGATTGCATTTGGCTTTTTGCCACTCTGTTTCTACATGAGAGGAAAATATCTTATTAGATCATGGTTGATGTTTGCTTTTTTCATACAGTATAATGTGGAGTTATTTTTGCTTCCTTGAAGTGCAGAATGTACTCTTGTTGCATGGTACAGATTCAGGTGCATCGGGTATGGTTAACGGCTCCCCAAGTTGTTGAGAAATCATTGTAGCGCCACAAGCTGCAGGTAAATTCTATCCATAAAGCACCCAAAGCCTCAGTGGTGAATAATCACCTTTAGCAGTTCAGTACCTCAATGAATTCTTAAGACCCATATCAAAGAGATCAGTCTATATGAGGGAGGCCTGGGGTCTATCAAGAAGTGGATTTTACGTTCCTTCATATATTTAAATATATTTTTACATAAAGAGTTTATCATATCCAAAACTATAACTGAGAATGAATGCCATATCATGAAGACAAATCACTTTTTATGGTTCAAAATGACTGCATCAGGAGTGAACAGACCTCAGCTCAGATATGAAGTCTATGAAATGTACAGTGCATACAGTATATTGGTGCCTTGGTTTCTGTAGTACATAATCATCTCCATATCAACATTTTTCTGAAAAGTGCATTAGGTTCCTCCAAACAGAACTGTATTCATTTCTCTCCTTGTAAATGTTTTGACTTGAGGCATTTTACCTTTTTTTCAGAGATCATTTTGCTACTGGGCATAAAACAGCCTTTGACATGTTAACATTCTGTCATTTATTTTAATTTATTTAAATTATGTGCACATATTTACACACTAGTAATATTCTCAGTTAGATTTATGAAGCCTGTAATGTAATGAAAATGCAAGTGAACTTTTGTTCTGATTCATCAATAAAGGAAATTCAATGAAAAGTGTGTGTTTTTTGCTTTCTCGTCATATTCAATTAAACAGTGATGTTCTTCAGTGGGTTGGGTTTAGACTGTGCAGTGATACCAGGAAGAGAAGGCATACAGTTTAAACATCTTTACTTTAATGAACACACAAATAACAGTAACTAAGGTGGATGAACATTAAACAGAGCTACTGTTTGCTAGGTGTGAAGATTTGTCAACTTGCTTCTCTAAGGGGCAAACAGGGAACATGCAAGACCAGTTTGCCTCTGGACAGTTAGCTTATCTCCTTTAAAGCTACAACACGGAGCATTACATCAACAAAGACCAGGCAAAACAACATCATTGCCTTATTACTGGTGCTAAGCGGCTGAGTTTGTTGGCTAGATTAACGAGCAGCCTGATTCTAACTTCAACAGCACACAATCAGAGAAAAGCAAAGCACTGTTGTTGTATTGTTGTGCCACAAACTGAGTAACAATAAAACCTACATATAACAATGTGTTAACATTTTAATCACCAACACTGTGGTATTTATTTTTTTTCCTTCGTCTGCTTTTGCGATGCATTGTGACAATAGACCAGACGCTGACTATGGTGTGCAGAAGGTGTCTTCGGTCATGGTGAGCGCTTGGGGCAACAGCCCAGCACAACATTCATTTGACCTTCTGGGCCTTCTGTGCAGACTTAGTGATCTTACCACTGGTCGGGGCTTTCTTTTCCACACCTTTTATCACTCCCACCGCCACAGTCTGACGCATGTCACGCACCGCAAACCTCCCTGACAAGGGATGATGGAAAAAACATTTGTTATCTTTGATTACAAGTTGACTTCAACCTGTCATTGAGGTGACAGTTAATATTTGATTTAATTCAAAATCATGAATGAGTGAATGTCATAAACAAACTACACTGCTAGTTGCAGCTTGACCCACAAACAGAAACTTACCCAGAGGTGGGTACTCAGAGAAACTCTCCACACACATGGGCTTGCCAGGGATCATGTCTACGATGGCAGCATCTCCAGACTTAAGGAACTTTGGGTTGTCTTCGAGCTTCTTCCCAGAGCGACGGTCAATCTTTTCCTTGAGCTCTGCAAACTTGCATGCAATGTGTGCAGTGTGGCAGTCCAGCACAGGGGCGTAGCCAGCACTGATCTGACCTGGGTGGTTCAGGATAATCACCTGAACGAGAACAGTTCATTCGTGATCAGAGGCAGAAACCTATTGACATGATGATTTTTAGGTCAGTATCCTGTTCAAAGCTAACTCCTGCATGCAGACCTGAGAGGTGAAGCCGGCTGCCTCCTGTGGTGGGTCACTCCTGCTGTCTCCAGCCACGTTGCCACGGCGAATGTCCTTAACGGACACATTCTTGACGTTAAAGCCCACATTGTCACCAGGCAGCGCCTCAGTCAGGGCCT
Source organism: Spondyliosoma cantharus (assembly GCA_900302685.1). Classification (NCBI taxonomy): domain Eukaryota; kingdom Metazoa; phylum Chordata; class Actinopteri; order Spariformes; family Sparidae; genus Spondyliosoma; species Spondyliosoma cantharus. The sequence continues at coordinate 52,194 of OMLP01044549.1, forward strand.
CATGGTGCATCTCCACAGACTTGACCTCAGTGGTCAAATTGACAGGGGCAAAGGTCACCACCATGCCAGGTTTTAGGATACCTGTCTCTACTCTGCCAACTGGTACAGTCCCAATGCCTGGCAGACAGAAAGATTAGAACGCCACAATGTGTTTAATGGCAACTGCTTGTAAAACAACTGCATGATTCAAACTAACAATTTGAGATTCAATGACATGCATGATGATTTCAATAACACAGTGCTCTGAATGAACAGACACACTTCAGGAGAAAAAGAGCCAATGGGAATTATTTCCAAACCTCATTCAGTTCAGCTCTTCTTGTCACAAGGTGCTCTCATTCCCAAAATACTTTCAAAATATAGTACATGTGACACTTGATAATTGGAGCACTGCAAATCTTTTAAGTTTGTTCTACAACTACAAATCGCACTTCTATCACCCTTACAGCCACCCACACCAACACCGCCCTCACCTCCAATCTTGTAGACATCCTGCAGAGGCAGGCGGAGGGGCTTGTCAGTGGGGCGTGTGGGAGGCTGGATGGCATCCAGAGCCTCCAGCAGTGTTGTGCCTGAGGCATTACCATCTTTACGGTTGATCTTCCAGCCCTTGAACCAGGACATCTATGGAAAGGAAGGAGAGGTTTGCTGTGTCTGCTTACAGAGAGGTGACTTCAATGATTAGAAATAAAGAGACACACTGTCATTGTTTGGATACAAATCCCATGTCCCCATGTGTATTTATTGCTTACAATGCAGGACGCTTTTCATTTGTTTGCCTGTATTTAATCTGAAAATCACTAAGGGTTGGCCCACTTTTACAATGATTTTTGTTTGACTTTTTGTTTGATTATTAAGATGCTTTCAGACAGTCACCGCAATATCTGCCTTCTGTATTTAGAGGCAGCAGTGTGCAACTCTTACCAGTCCGACCTGTGCACCACAGGCTGCTGCTAACCACTCAGTACGAGCTTACTGGGGATTTCCTTCCTCAAATTGAGTGTTGGGGTGTCGCACATTGCACAGAATGTAAAACCCCCTCAGACAATGTGATTTTGGGATATATAAATAAAATTGATTTGACAGCTAAATAATGCTGGTTGTATCTTAAAATAGAGGAACTGGTTGGCAATGGTGTTTATCTCCCCAGACTGAATTATCAGACATTGAACCTGATGTGGCTCCCACACAGTTCCCCTTGTTGATCCGTCTGTTCCCTGCAGGTGTAGAGGTGTGTCATTCGGGGAACTCAGATACCTGTAAATTCAGCTCCAGTCATGTTTTCCATTGCTGTAGTTTCTGTGGTTGACATGGTTACACAAGCGAGCCGCAGTTACAAGTTGAAAAAGTTGAACTAACATAAACTTGGAATACAGCAGCCACAGAGCTGTATGTGGTTTCATTAGAGTGACAGCAGCCCTGCTGCTCAGCTGTCACTGTTTTTACAATAACCACCTGGCAAAAACCTCTAACTGTACCTTTAGTCTATTCGGACTAACTACAGGGCCCAAAAGCAGAGGACTGAAATCAGCACCATTTTATATCTAAATTGATAAAACTCACATTAGGTATGACTCTTAACACAATGTGACTTATGTGAGGACCTACTATCCTTATTCCTTACGTATCTCTAAACACTATTACACATCATTACGCTGTATATCTGTCACCACAGAAGGCTTACATTAGGGCTGGGTTCCAGCATGTTGTCTCCGTTCCAGCCAGAGATGGGCACGAAGGCCACAGTGTCAGGGTTATAACCAATCTTCTTAATGTAAGTGCTGACTTCCTTCACAATCTCCTCATAACGCTTCTGGCTGTAGTTGGGCTCAGTGGAATCCATTTTGTTGATACCCACGATGAGCTGCTTCACTCCCAACGTGTAGGCAAGCAGGGCATGTTCACGAGTCTGCCCGTTCTTTGAGATGCCAGCTTCAAACTCACCCACACCTGCAGCCACGACCAGCACAGCACAGTCAGCCTAAAGGAGCGGAAGAGATGTGAAAAAGTATTTTTTTGTCAAATACTTTTCACTTTATTATGTCTTTTTCATTTTCCACTCTTCTGCCCATCCTTCCTATACCTGAGAAGTCCCAGTGATCATGTTCTTGATGAAGTCCCTGTGTCCTGGAGCATCAATGATGGTGACGTAGTACTTGCTGGTCTCAAACTTCCAAAGAGAGATGTCGATGGTGATGCCACGCTCACGCTCTGCCTTTAGCTTGTCCAGAACCCAGGCATATTTGAAGGAACCTTTTCCCATCTGGAGGATGTGGAAGGAAAGATAAGACATATGACTTTTACATTACATTACAGTACCTTTAGGCGCTTGTGTCTTAAGCTTCTTCTAGCACCACAGCTGCAAACTTTCCATGATGTCCCAGATATAATCCAGCTCTCAATGAACTTGCATAAATGTGCAAACTGGCACCTTCACTAGAACTCTATTTTCCTGTTTTAGTAAGGCTTCCAAGTCCTGACTGGAGAATGGATGCTTATACAGGCTAATCTCAGTACATTATAGTGTTTTACATTTACCTCATAGCCACCATAGGAAGGACTTTCTATAAAAGCTTCATCAGTCAAAAGCAGTTAAATTAAGTCTCTGTTTTGGAAAGATTCAATAAATTACACATAATGGATATTTTTAAAGTAATACCTTACTTTACCTACACATATAGTGCATGTATTTATGAGTACTTATATTACTGTTTACTAATTAAGTCTATAAATTAAAGTCAATTAAAGTGTTTTATTTCTAACTTTCATGTTTGCTCTAGGTCTGAAATAGAATTTGAAAGTAGCACCACAACTATAGGGTGCAGCTATCTTTGGCTCCAGTGATTAGCTGTCGTTAGCAAGTAGCTCAGTTAGAGGTAAAACCAACTGGCCCTATTAGCTGACTGGAAAGTTGGAATATTTTCATATCTTACATGTGGATTTATTTTTGACCAAACCAGAGGTGATTGCAGAACAACAAAGGAGTGTTTTGGTGAGTTTTATAAAGTTATATCAAGTGTATAAGATTGCAATTAAGCTCATCTTAGTTCTGTAAAAGACAGAAACTGTACAGAAGGTGTGTGGTTGAATTTACTGTTTAGAAAAACAGAAAATAGTGTAAAAGATTTTTTGTACATTTATTTTCTTTACTTATTAGACTAAGTAGCAAACTTACTGCTCACATTCATGTCCCAGATGAAACCACGATCAGACCCTCGCTTCTTACAGTACAAAGCGGTGTGATGAGACAGGACAGACCAGGCAATACATTTGCCTTTGACATAATGCCAACACTGTAGTCTCTCCACACTTTGTTGATAATGTTAGTTTATTTTGTGATTGTTTGAAACTAAAACTCTGGTCATATCTTACACACTGCCCATTCAACATGTCCATTATAAATTGTTCCAACTTCCCTAAATGATCTGATTGATAAACTTAAATAATACATTATTCTGTTATGTAGTCGGATGCCCCCTGGACGCCTCCCTCGGGAGGTGTTTCAGGCATGCCCCACCAGGAGGAAGAGACCCCGAGGAAGACCCAGGACACGCTGGAGTGACTATGTCACCCGGCTGGCCTGGGAACGCCTTGGGATCCTCCCGGAGGAGCTGGAGGAAGTGTCCGCGGAGAGGGAAGGCTGGGCGTCCCTGCTCAGACAGCTGCCCCCGCGACCCGGCCCCGGATAAGTGGAAGATAATGGATAATGGATGGATGTTATGTAGTCATGCTGACCCTGACAGCTGATGTTAAATTAACTACTTTTCCCAAATGTTTTAGCAGTCCAATAAAAGTCTTCTTTAGTGCAGAACACAGATTACACAGAAGACAGACATATATGGACTTGTTACACAAGACATTCACTTAAACGGCAGGAGAGAGAAAACCAGTGGAACAAATTGCAGTCACACAGTAGAAAGGCAATAAAAAGATCAAATTCAAGTGAGAAAAAAATTTGAGTCATACCTCAGCAGCCTCCTTCTCAAACTTCTCGATTGTCCTCTTGTCGATGCCCCCACACTTATAGATGAGGTGGCCGGTGGTGGTTGACTTGCCTGAGTCGACATGTCCTATTACTACAATGTTTATGTGGAGTTTCTCCTTCCCCATGGCAGCTCAGCCTGGAAGAGACTGAGACACCAGCCACCAAGAACAAGCAGGACATTAGACTATAAGACAGACCTGTGGAGAACTATCGCTCCTTCACACACACCTACACCAGTATTGGACGTGCAGTTTTTGTTTATGAAACATGAAGAGTAAATATCTAACCAGCATTGGATGCTGAAGCCACTGTTTCAAAGCGCTGAGAGAACACAAACACAGTGGATGAACACAACAAGTCACTTGAAACTTCCATGGTACTCATTGTTGAGAAGCCTATGTCGTGTCAAACACTTGACACACTACTGAGCCTGTTTGACCTATGGTTGGTACTGTACAGTAGCTGCGGTGGCTGAACTATAGGGAGAAAATGGGAGTTTCTATTAAATTAAATAAATGCTGCATCACTGCCTTCACATTCCCTTAATATTGAGTTGTATTATATTACAGAATTTCAGATTGAATTCAATCTATCTCAGGTCCGGTACTTCTACAGTTGTTGGGCATGTGCAAGCTGACAGTAAATCAAGAGGCTGAAGATTTACACTAAATTAATGACAGAGTGTTCACTTTTTACCCCACCTATCACCAGTCATTTAAAACATATTAATATGTTCCCAAACCATATAGTGATGGCTTACTGGCAACCATTTTAGTCAGCTCTCATTCCAATCATAGCTGTTTCTGTGTACTTGTTTAATGATAAAATACAAATTTGTTAAAATATATTACCTCTTGATTTTTGGCAAACAAGTTCAATCTCAGTGATACTACTGGATCCTAACTTACTGATGTGTATCAAATGATCAAATGGAAGAACTAACTTAATCTACTTGCAACATCCCTGTATGAAAGCTACTAGAAAGCCCACCGACCTTCTTTCTTTACTGGAGTTGTTCATGTACACTGAGTAGGACCCTCGCCCTTCATGGATTCTTATTGACATAGTGGATGACCCTCTGTCTGCTTTTTCTCTTATTTTCTTTTCTTTTGAATTGTTTGTTTTGTTGTATTTGTACAAGCAAGACAGTAAGAACAGAGAGAGGGAGAGACAGAAAGAGGTAGGCAGAGAGGGGTTTGGGGGGATACGGAGATGCACAGAGGCCACAACAATAATAACAGCTATACTTGAAACATGAATTATAATGCTAACAGCTAAAATGACCAAAGTGGGGTGCTGTTTAGCTCAGTTGGTAGAGTAGGCATCCCATGTACAGAGGCTTTGTCCTCGCTGCAGCGGCCCCGGGTTCGAGTCCTGGCCTGAGGACCATTTGCTGCATGTCACTCCCCCTCTCTCTTTCAATATGTTTCCTGTCATATCTTCAGCTGTGCTATCAATAAAGCCATAAAGGCCAAAAATACAACTTGCATAAGTAGGCTATTAAACATAATTGTCAGACTGATGGACATCCCAGTTTGTATTTGTAAAAAAAAAAAAAAAAAAACATTCTTTTAACACATCTGGTAACTCCAGTGTGTTTCTACAGTTAGCTTTTTAAGTTTGCACCAGAAGTTCCAGATAAAAATTGATTAGCCTGATAGACTCCGTTAAGCTAAGCCACTTCTTCCAGGACTGTACCTACTTCAGTTTACGCACTAGTCAGCAACTAATGCTAATCATACCAAGCAACTTGGTGATTTTTTACCATTATAAGTCTTAATAAACTTCAGCTTGTAGCCTGCAGCATCTTTTCAACAGCCTAGTTAGCATTAGTGAGCCTCATTGTGACCGTTTCGCGCCAACACTTTACCTGAACGTAGCTCCTCACTGCAAGTAGGAGGAAAAACTCAGACAGGTAACAGAATACAAGTAATGTAATATTAAGAAACATTATGTCGACGGTAACATCTCTAACGGGGCACTGCACTTCATTTTGTCTTATTCTATAAACAGCGAAGCCGACGCCAACTTTACCGTAACACCGACATTAAATTGGCATACTGAGTCATTCAGTGAAGAAGAACGTCTCAAAAGGGTTTACTTAAACAAATAAAATATATATATTCATGTACACCACAAAACCGAAGCATATCACAAAATATGTTTACTATTAACTAACCGTCTTATCCTTCAGGTATCCTTCTTTGCCTTTAATGAAGTGTGTCGGCAGATGGATGACAGCTCGGTGAACTGTCGGATCGCTCTCCAGTGGTCCGCACATGCGCACTAAGCTGAAAACAGTGCTGATTTCTAACTTTATATGACTGCGTCAACTACAGCGCACTGCTTATCACTGGCATTTACTTTAGCCTGGGAGGAAAATAGCCTCTTTTTTTTTTTTTAGACTGTTTACTGCTCTTTGCATACCAGGAGATACCAAAACTCGATGAGATATCTGTATCTGTATTTTCATAGAGAACCATCCTTCACAGTAACATCTGCAGCAGTTACACCTGCTTACCTCATGTTTACAACTCATCACGTGCAGCTCTGACGTCACAGCATGAAGTTAAAAAAAAAAAACAACAACAAAACACGACTGCTCTGTCCCACATAATGCTAAACCCCCTTTAAGTCATGTGAAATAAGTTCGCGTGTAATACAAATGTCAGTAAAACAGACATTTATGTTAGACACTGCCGCAACAGACGTGCAGAGACCACCACACCGCAGAGCCGAGGGTGTTTTAAATAATGCCTGCATGTGTCGGCATCCACCCTGCAGATGAACACACAGCATACATTTAATCGTCATTTAAGACTCCTGGCTGTCAGCTGGAACATGTGTCAGCTGAAACTGCGCCATACAGGCCTACCCAGCGGCACACAGCCACACACACACCCCTCTGCACTTTTCTGCCACTGCTCCCATTCGGTCAGATCACCATGACATCACAGCCAACACAGCATCCAAACTCTTCATTTTCAGACTTAGTGTAATGCACTTACATAATAGTTATTACAAACGTTCCTGGAATCACCAGCCCCCCTTTTTGCAACATCACTTTTCCGGGATGAGGAGCAAGATGCATGTTAGTTGTTGTGTTTCACTGGAAAATGTCCTTTATCCTACCTTTGCTTCCTGCTCTCCGGTGCGTTCACTGATTTCACAGCGATGACACGGGAGATGCTGCCTGCTGTGCTGCACTTGCGCGCGCGCGCGCACACACACACACACACACACACACACACACACACACACACACACATCCAAGGCTCTGCTGTCAGCCGGCGTCAAACGCGTCATTCGCCGAAGTTACGAGGCTCGGCCACTAGATGGCGCGCTGCTATAACACAAACACTGTTAAACCAGCGTCAGACAGCAGAAAGCACTGTGAGAGCAGTTTACTGTGAGGTCACAGACATCACATCTTATTTCATTTCCTGCACCACTTTCAGAGGTTGTGTAACAACAATACTGTAGGTAGGCCAAGGTTTATGAGAAGATGAATCACTTCAAACATTCACCATTTCCTCTCTCTTTTTTGATTACCTTGCCTTCAGATGCTGTCTGTAGAAGCAGGTGTAGCTTACAAGTAAGGCACTGAACACATTGAATACCTATTACAAAGTTGTTATAAAAGATAAATCACAAAATATTAAATCATTTCTGTTATGGGTACATCCACACATATTTTGAAAATGTTCTTTCAACGGAGTAGATAAAGGGAAGTGAAGTAAGCAGAAACAGCCTGAACAGCACTCTTATTGACGCTGCCATGCACAATAGAATGCAAGGACGTGTGTGTCGTAAGACAGGTGAGCCAGGCTGAGTAGTTTATGACCGTGTGTCTGCTGCTGTCCAGCTCCTCTGTCTTTTGCAAAATAGGGAGGTAACGGCCATGATGTTTCAGACGCTGAGTCTGTTGTGACACTGAAATGTAAGACAGTAAAGACAGTGGACATGAATCCTTCTGGGATTAAGTCTGTCAGTGAGGAACATTTCATTTGCAGTCAGAATTGAACTAGTCATTTTAGACTGGAAAGGAAAAACATATATATAGTAGCCCATTCTGCTGCCTCACAATTCATGAGTACCCTGGATGCAGACTTGAGACATGAATAACTACTGTCATCGTTTTATTATATTGGTCATTGTCAGTATCAGTAGTCACTCTATTGCATGTAAGCACTGTGATTCCTGAGTCTTCCAGATGGTTGCCCATCAGATGCAGCTCTGCCAAATGTGAGGGGTCTGACATCAGGGCAGCAGCGATCAGGAAGACTGGAGAGTATGGCTAGCCGTTTTAACATTTAATAGCTGGACTGGATATGTATTACAGATATCTGTAATTCAATTCTTCCTAGTCAAAAAGAACATTTCAGATATCCACAATTACTTCTGGATATATAGAGTGAACATTCTGGATATCTGCAATTGAATTCTTACTAGGAAAAACTCTGATTTCAGATCTCTTCAATCCAATTGTTACTAGTCATAATCTTCATTTCAATTGAATTCAATTGCAGATATCCAGAATGTTCATTCTAGATATCCAGAATGTAATTGTGGATATCTGAAATTGAAAGCCCAACATGAATGGCAAAAGTGACGTCATTTGTCCTAGGAAGAATGTCGTTGTGGATATCAAAAATGTTCTTTTTGACTAGGAAGTATTGAATTACAGATATCTGTAATACATATCCATGTCTAGCTATTAAATGTTAAAACGGCCACTTACACTTTTTAAGGATTTTTAGATATCTTAAATTTAGTTTTGACTAGTACAATCAAAGTTGTAGATATCTTAGAATAAAATTTCGACTAGTAAGAATGTTATTGCAGATATCTTAAATTAACATTCTGACTAGTGAGAATACAATTTTGACTAGGAGAAATGCTATTATGGCTATCTAAAATGTAATTAAAGATAGGAGTGTGGTTTGATTAAATGTTAAAACGGCTTGCCATAGGAGAGTGGCGTTCACTTCAGCATCAGTTGACAGAAAAACATAAATTCTCGTTAAAATCTTGCATGATCTCCTTACACCGCTGGTTTTGGTGGGAAAATGGTTAATGTCGCGAATCCAGCTTCATCGCAAGGTGAACCCTTCACTTCGCTTTTCACTTTTTTCTTCACTGGGTTAGGCTTAGCACTGACATTGTCAAAAAGGCACATCATGAACAGGTTCATAAATATTCACATAAGCTTAACTGAGCGTGAGTGGCAAACAGAAAAATACAAATGTCTACAACATGAAATTATGAGATGAGAATAAAAAACGAAACATTCAAAAAACAGAAATAAGGAAATACATTTAAAAAAAAAAAAAAAGGTCATATGAAAAACAGAAAACACAGCTGGTCATCAGGAATTAGGACATATGAATATCTCTACAGTTGCTTTTTTTCATTTTGCTTACTTTCATTGTTCTTTTATATAGAATCGTCTCAGTTAGAAAAGCAATACATAAGGGAGAGGTCTTAAGAAAACGACATGTGAATAATATACTTCGCCAAGACAATTTAATTATCGTGTCCAAATTCCATTTCTTGTTCTCCCTTTGAAGACCAAATGTTTTCATATGCTAGAATAGGAATATGTTGGTCATTATAAGTTAAGTATAAACTGCAAGAGAAGAACAGATGTTCTGTGGTTTCAATGTCTGGACTACAGAATTTACAGACATTCAAATCTAAATGAAATCTCTGATGTAAGAAGTCATTACATGGGTAGACTTCACTCGTCACTGTAATGGATTTCTTTTACCTTAGGTGGAACTAGAAAAGAGAGGTAGCTAGTTCTTATTTGTATTAGTTAGTGGAATAACCACAGACTAGCTTAGCATACCTTTTGTTAAAGGAGCCATTGCTTGTGAGATTGCCTTAATGACTGCATCATACTGTTGGTTCACACCAGATTGTATTTCCCAATGAAAGCATCATGTGTTTAAAAAAAGATCTAATAAATGTATTATTGACCAGATGCTTTTCTCCATCCATTCCTTGTAAAAGAAATATTTTCTTTTCATTAAGATGTTTCTGCTATTCCATATTGGGACCGTGTGTGGAGTACAGTCATGCTTGTATATGAGTTTCCAATAATGGAGAACTTGTTGATGAAAAGCTGATAGGAAAAGATTCATGAATGTCTGATAAAGTTTTGTAACCATTTTAACTTGATGATACCATTCATTGGAATGAAGTCAATAGTGTTTACACCCTCTTCTTCAGCAGGTTTCACTGTATCTCTTTTCCTTATATAATGATGCTTATTTTTCCAAATAAACTTGAAGTTATCTTGATTAATAATATGTTAATGTTAATTGATAATATGTCAGGTATATCCAGTGAATGGGCTGGATAAATAAGTCCAGATAAACTTGATATTTTATTAAGTAGAATGCATCCAGAAATAAAGAAGTCTCTTTGAAGCCAACTGTTGAGAATAGTTCTATTGTTCCGTATCCCCCTTCAATCATTATTGGGATATTACACAATAGTCAAAGGATGGTCATGAATAGCCAATATATTTCACATCTTCTTCATATTCAAGTTTTAACCAGATGCTTTGGAAAAAAACGAGATCTCTTTTAGTGCTGTTAGAATCTGTGCTTTGCTCTTTAAAAGTTTTAAAGTGGTGTCATCTGCAGTCTGACATACCACCAATGAACTTTCCAGGACATTTAGTGGTTGGATGTTTTGACTGTCTTTTACAAGGATTGCTAATAACTCAGTCACAATAATACATAATAAAGGCGAGGTTGACCAACCCTGGTGAATACCTCTTTTTATGTCAATGCACTTTGATATTATGAATGGCAAGGAAATGCAACTTATATAACAATTTAATAATGTTAATACATTTTTCTCCAAAACCAAACCACTCCAATGTTTTTATGATAAATGTTCAACCATGTCGAAGGCCTTGTAAAAGTCTAAAACAGAATGACTTAATTACCTAATGCCAGTCTAACAAGTCTAACACCAATCTTACATTGTTATGTATGGATTTGTCTCTAAGAAAACTGGACTAGATGTCCCTTATAATATCTGTCAAACCATCTCTTAACCTGCGATCACACAAATGATTTATTAAGTACTTTATAACGTGATAGTGCCAAGATTGTGGATATATCTCTTATGTTTACTCTGTTTAGGAATGAAAAGATTTTGTAAAAATTGGATGTCAAACCGTCTTGTCCTGGTGCCTTTCCTATCGCCATTCTTTTAACCGCTTCATCTAATTCTGTCATTTAGATCTCAGATTCACAAACCTTTTTAAAGGCTACATCTATCTTAGGGATGTGTGAATTTATACTTTCTCGGAAGGTAACTGAATCATTACTGGAATATTCAAAGGAGTAGAATTTATACAGATATCATTCTGTGATCTGTGAATTCAACATCAATGATCATTAATGACTTGGCTGTCGTTCTCTCTCTCCTTTTCTCTAATCCACTGAAATAAGACTATTTTCTCCTCTTCCTCTATCCACTTGGCACATGATCTTACATGAGCACCTTGGGCTTTTTTAACGTACAAATGATCTAAATTAGCCTGTAGACAAATGAAATGGCTTTTATCAGCTTCAGTCTTTACAGTGTTATTACAACAGCCTCGTATGTCCTGGACCAACTGGGTCTCATATTGCTTTATTAAATCTTTAACCATTTTAATATACTCATCTTTTAATACCTCTGCTTTAAGCAATAGTCTTTCATGTATTTAGTTCTATTCTCTGGCTTTAAAGTAAGATGTATTACACAGTGATCTGTTAAAGGAGCATTAGAAACTGACATATTCCAAACTCATTTTTGGGAGTTGCTAGCCATAAATCTATTCTGGATTTATAACTACCATTTGGTTTGATCCATGAAAATTGACTGACATCCAGATTTCTGTCCCTGCAAATATTTATTCAACTGTGACCCAATGGTTGGTACTATATGTAGGACATCTATCCTGCCATTCATCAGGAATTAAATTTAGATCCCCACCAGTCAAAATAAACTCAGTATGATATATTTCTTTGTAAACAGTGACCACACCTGTCAACTTCTGACAATTGTAATTTGTTTTGTCCGGCACACGTGCGAGGGGGTTAAGAAAAAGTTAAACAGATGTAGCTAACGAGGCAGGAAGTTGGGTTGTCTGTTGTTTACTCGCCTTGACTTCTTGAACATTACTTCTCTTTGTCTGTTCGTTTTGGGTTTTTTAACACTACCAAATATTCACCATTAGGCCTATGTTGTTGTTCAGGTAAATCTCCAGCTGCTACCAAAGATAGTCCACACAATCCTTCTTTGTTCCACTCCCTACCACAAGTGACCATTTCAAAGCTTAGCAGCTAAACACTGTTTGTCTCACACTATAAACTTCACTCTGGCAGACATTACAGGACGTCATGTATTCAGTGAAGAAACCATACCTTTGGCCTTCAACTAAAGCTCTTTGAATAAACCCAAGTAAGAGCAGGAGGAACAGTGAACCAGGGTGTAAAGGTTTGCATACATTATGCTGTAAAACATATTGTTACTATCTGTAAACTATCTGTATATAACTGGAAATAAAACTGCACCTTATGTTTCACCTACCTCAGCATTTTGTTTTATTTACCTCAATATTTTATTCTATCTATCTATCTATCTAATGACAGGGACAGCAGAGTTTTGATGATTATAAACCAGTTACAGTTCCAGGAATTTATTTATTAAGATAATTGGAACCCACTAAGCTCCAAAAAAAAAAACCTTAGTGTGGATCGGTCGTGGTCATCACACATCTCCACCCCAGTAAAAGAAAGTGCAATAAAGGCTCTACTTCTTAAAGCGACATTGTGCATCTTATTTACTTTAAAATTTCAGCTTCAAAATCACGTTGATGGTAGTGTCTTGTGATAGGGTGTGAATGGAATGGTGTCTCGGTCTCAGCCACTCCACCCCCCCCCAATCACTTGTTCCTGCGCTATGTAACTTCAGTGAGAGGGCAGGGTCACAGTGGTACATACGTGTTTATTGATTGGTGTACAGTACATGTTGCTGATGATGTGAAGCACCTTGTTGTTAAATGTCTTTGTAGGTAACTGGAGTAATGTTGTACTTTTTATTTTACACTTGCCAAGGACACAAAAATAATTTCAGAAAGGTTCATAAATGAAACTAACATTGCTCCACAAATATTCCAATACCACCTTATGCTTGTAATAGGTTTAATTATAGCTAGTTACAGTAATAGTGTGTGTCCCATGTAATGGGTCCTCAGCAGTGGCTCGGGTTTGATATGGACCTTGCTGCTCTCTCTCTCCCCTTTCCTGTCTACATAAAGTTGTAAAAAGCCCCACCCCCCAAAACCAGTTTCATTTCTAATGAATATGTACACAGTTTGTGCATAGACATGTGTTAACGGTGCGTTTCATAGGCTACTGATGACATCTTGGAAATCCTCCACTGTTCCTGTGCAGTCAGCATAATACTGTGGCACAAAGAAGTCTGATCTCACACCCGGGACCTGACACTTCCTCTCCTAATTAATGAAGCAACACTACAAAAAAAGATAACATGTTGGAGTCAGCATGTAGCGTCGTTTGGATACTTTTTTTTTTTTTCTTTTCCATCATCAGCGTCGAGCTTTCCATAACAAACAGTAGAAACAGTGTTGTTTCAAATTGACTTTTAAGAATTAACTGGCATAAATCCAAGTCCACTATTAAGTCCAGTACAGAAATATTAAATCAGAGTACACATCTTTGTCACTTTAGCTATGGATAAGGAAACATTTGCATATAAAAATATTTCTACACAGACATACAAGCTACAATTGACCAGCAATTGCAGAAAATAAACATAAGAGCAATAAAAAACAATCATAACTCTTGCAATAGTTACATTTTACTTCTTAAATCATTGTTTTAGCGTGAAGTTTTGATCTGTGTTATTTTGATGAAAGCTGACTGATCACTGGATGCCAGCTGAAAGCTTTCAGTAGCATACAGCATGTTCAATTCATATGAAGGCACTTGGAATAACAGCAGTTAATGCAGATGTTAGTTAGAAAGCAATATTAAACGACCTCTGCTTTAAGGATGTTACACATTTCCAACTTTTCACATCCGTATAACGCTTCACATACTAAAAATCCTGCAAACCAGCCTCTATACATGATGACTATCTCTGTCCAGATCAGCACGGCCAAACGGACTCTAAATGTTTGAACTATGGATAAACTAAACTAACCTAGCATCAACAAGTCACAATTTGTTTCCCTTTTTGACCCAAATCTAAACTACAGTCTTTAAGTGCATGAAAGCAACACTGCCACTTTCCAGAGCCCATCCTACCCCCACGGTGGTTCCTCATCTCATTAACTGCATAGCATCATGTGTGATCAAAGACATCTTATATCTGCATCAGCGTGCCAATATACAGCTTTGCTTCTATCCCGACTGAGACGTCCTCAAACCTATCTGCAGAACCAAACATCTACAAGAACACCACAAACATTGCTGTAGTTCAGGATCAAGTGCAGGAAGCCGTTACATCCTCCTCCACTATTCAACTTGAAGGCCGTTTCCATTGTGCGTGACAGCAGGGACGCAGAGGTTAAGGTTGGGCACCTTCTTGTAGAGAAAGTGGAAGATGTGTGTACAGGGCCGGCTGTGGAGCTCGGCCTTAATCAGTTGAGGGTGAGTGTCCGGGGCCAGCTGCTGACTGGTGTCCTCAGTCACCAGAAACAGTGCGTAGTTCTCAGGGTTGGGGATCTTGAACCTGTAAGCGCAGAGCGAGCAGACCTCCTCTGTGGTTGTGTAAGGGTGGACGAACAGGGTTTTGGCCGTGCAGCCTGACTCTGCTTCCTGCAGGGCAACACGGAGGTAATTCTACGGAGGGAAACAAAAAGCCATGGGTTAACATTTGACAGGACAAACAGAAATCTGTATTACCGATGAGTCGCGCTGCAAGGCAGAGAAAAACATAAACAGCTTTCGCCACAGTGAGAAACCACATGCAGTTGTTAAAAGTTCCACTAGTGGGCACTATCTACCAAATATATAAAACCACAGAGCCAGATCCGCTGGGATGTTAGTAGAAATCGTAGATAGATTCTTTTTCACTGGCGAGAGTCAAAGGACTGTTCATGCACCTTTCCAATGCTGAAGTTTAGATGTATTTGGAATTGGTACAACTTAGACTCACTGCCTTGATGTTCAGGTCAGGTGTGATACCTGGAAGTCGTCCACAGACGGCACTGAACGCTGAGTGGTGCGCCGGCGGTGCCACTGGTGCAGTGTGTTCCTGGCCTCGGAGCTCAGAACCCGGGCAGCCTGCTCCTCCTGGAAGTTCTTGATGAGGGCCATGGCTCCATATGCGCTGGTCAGGTAGTAGCCTCCTAGGGGACGGATGGAGAAAAATGAAACAGAACTGACGGGGGCCAGTTATCTGTAAATGAAACCAGCTGACACTACGTAGACAGTCAGGCCAGGAATTTGTATTTTTTTCCAAGGAAACACTTGTTGTAGAGCTTCAATGAGCTTACGTGCCAGACAGGTTGACGCTGGTTGGAAAATATTTCATTCTGGGAGGGTCCCACCTCCTTCTTCCTCTGAACATTCAGAACCATTCAAATCAAACACTGACTGGAATTTCTTATCAGTGATGTAAGGACTTTCCTTCCTACGTCTACATTCCTCAAGTACTCTCACTGAACCTTCTTGGTGCAAATGACTTCAACTCAACTCAACTCAACTCTCAAGCATTTATTCCATCAGCAGATTAAAGAAATGTCTTAGTGTTTACAGCAGACGTTGATCATTGCTGAACATCATTCTGCAGTAGTAACAGTCAAGTCTTTAAGACTGCATTAGGCTGACTGATGATGGATGAATCGTCTGTGATGTACCTATGTAGTCACAGAACAGTTTGTATGCAAGTCCTCAGTCAAATCTTTTAAGATATGAAAGGGAATGCACACTTCTCTTCACATTTTTCATTAGACCTGAAGCATGAAAATATCCCAAACTAAACTTTCTGGCTTGAACTTTGAAAACTTCATTAGACAACACGACAATCTGTTGACACAACATTGACATATCACCACCTTATAAAGCTGCTATGCACCTTTCTGAAATTATGTTTGTGTCCTTGGCAAGTGTAAAATAAAAAAAATTAAAAAACACAACCCTAACCCTAACCCCTAACCCCTAACCCTATTACTCCACCTACCTACAAAGCTAGACATTTAACAACAAATGCAGACATGGAGAAAAATCCATTTGAAGTCGTCTTTGTGTCAGATTGATGAACAAAAGTCCAACATTCACTCTCCTGTCAACCCTGCTGCGTTTCCACCAACTCCTGAGGGAAATATCTGACCCTTTAGCAGTTAAATGGCAGCTATGTTCACCAGCTAGCTGCTAATGTTGTCTCTCTGTTGTTTGGTGCCGGGCAGGTAGTGTGTGTCACAAAACCAATACATTTAAAGACTTGCAGAGCTGAGGGGAGTTTGAGAGACAATAATCTGTGGAATCGTCACAACAAGCTTTGGCATTACTCATAATGATTCGACCCACTGTTAAAAATACTGATCTTGAATCACTAAAACAACTTAATACTACAGAGGGGATTGTGAAGATTGAAAAAAAAATCCTCAGATGGCGAAGACTTCTTATCCTGTAACTGACCCCACCCTTGATCTCTGCTGATATCAACTACATCTCCCCACCAACCGTTAAACTGGAAGCGTGCCAGACCTTCCATTGACCAGGTTACACAAGAGACTGGAACGTGCATTAACCTCACACCACACTGTGCTCTGCCTAACCTCATGGAAGACATATCTGACATAATTGCAAGTGAAGGTAAATGTCCTCTCCACTCTAACATGAGCTACACAGGCAAAGGGTCCAGGTTGAATTTCCTCATGGGCGTGACAAAGAAGCTATCTATTGCTTTAGAGGTTTTAGCAGTTCTATTTTTTAGCTTTAGGCTGCGAAATTCTACTCTACTTCTTCTACTATACAGTCATGGATCGTCTGAAATGGAGCAAACCGACAGGACCTACCCTCTCCCTGCAGCAGAGACGGGTCCAGCAGCTCCATCATGTACTGGATCTCTGTGTCCAGCTGAGGCATGTCACACTGAGCCACAACATAAGTCAGCATAGGCAGGAAGTCGTCGGCACCATACATCCTGCCTGGAAGGAAGCAGACGGAGCAGAGAGGATGGTGGGTGTTCTGGACACGCAGATTAGACGGAGGGAGCAGACACGACTGTAAACTGACACTGGAGCCCTTTTCACACAGAGACTCCGCAGTACCGCCACAACACCGCCTTTCTTTTGTTCACACGGAACCAAGCAGCGCCGTCATAAAGCCGCTCCATCGTGACATTTCATACAGCGCTGGCACTGCTGAACCAAAAGAGGAGTGACGGTACACATCACAAAGTTGAGATCTGTGTGTTGTTTTTTTACATGTATCCAGACGGCCTCCACCTGTTAATCTAAACACGTATCTGCTTAACTTTATATAAGTGCTGTAATTGAGATCCTGACCCACTTTACGTCATCTATAAATAGCAGACCATGTCTCACGGACAGAGATGCTGTTTTCCAGGGTGAAGTTCGCTGAAGACTCGGTCGGGAGGGCTGACCGTCATGGTGACTTTTCTTTTATATTAAGTTGCCAGAGACTGTTACCTTCCACTGTTACTTTGTGTTGTTGTAGTTACTAAGATGTGGTGATTAAAAGAAAACTACCATCAGTGACCTGCGGGAGCCACCTGGCTCTCACTGCCGGGGACGGACGCTGTGTTTTGGGCAGAAATGTGATGAAAAGTCAGGAGGACAGACAGGATGAGTGACTTTTCCACGTGTAAATTCTTCCCCTAATATAAGTTGCAGAGGACACTACCTGCTACTATATTACTGTTGTTTGTTCCTGTAACGTGCTCTGTGGGTTGACGTGGGGGACATTTCTCTTTTATTTGATCTGTGTAGCTGTCAGACTGTGAACACCATCAGATCGACACCGACCCTGTCCTGTGCTGCCTGATCAGCTTTTCACACAGACGTCGTCTCGCCTCTGTTACTACATCCGCGGATCAGAGGAGACCGCGTGGCGGAAAGAAACTGTCCCCCCGTTCCGCCTCCGTAACCTTCACACAAATGGTGAGGCTGAATATCGGCATAAGATTCTTGCCTTGAAAAGGCAGTGTGAAACGGGCACAAAGCTACCTTACTTGTAAAATTAGTTTTAGCCTCAGATTTTCTGTTAATATGCAAGGTAAAAACAATTTTATCCAACACTTATTCATACAATACCTGAGTTGTCCTGCATGATGGTGTAGATGAGTTTACACACGCGCAGCAGCACTGACACCTTTTTCTCAGGGGAGTACATCTTCCTCATGTTTAGGAACTTGTGGCAGATCTTCTCAATATCCACGGGGTCGGGGGGCACAGCTCCGTCCACCCCGAGCTCCTGGGGCTTCTTGGCCTTAGCCAGGGCCAAGTTCTCCCTCAGCTGCTGCCAAGCTCCGCTGCTCACCTGCAGACAGCAACAGACTGAGTTAATGGTCAGGTTGATTTAGCCACTAGACCAGGTAGGATCATTTAGAGATCATTAAGACTGTGTCTTTATCTTTAATGTCTATATCTAATCTGATCCTTTATTTAGATAACTATATAATGATATATATTGATGTGTAAGGAGTCTGTTCATCTTTAAAACATTAAGATTGAATTTGATTGGAAACTGTGAAACACTGATTAATCCTAGTGTGAAAGAGGCCAGTAGGGACAGAGTCTAACGTCACAAGCAGACAACTCTTACCTGGAAGTCGTGTAAAGCCGTCTCGACCACACTCCTCAGAGGCTTCAGGACACACTTGTGCATGGCCTTCTCCAGCACCTGGTCTGTAGCAGACGAAAGTAACACAGACACACAAACACGCACCCAGGCCATTGGTTAATGAAAACATTTACCCATAAAGAACAACAATGGATGAATAAATCATTATTTTTTTCAAGCAAACAAATGAGTCAAATTGTATAGCTTAATGAGTATCATTGTACAGCGTGACAAATCACATTTATTATGTCTATCAAAGTCTGCTGACAGCCTGAATCAAACCACAGCACTGTCAGAAACACAAGGGTGATTAGCTTCAGAGAACCAACATCTCATCTGTTAGAGGAAGAAGAAATCTTTTCTCACACTACAGGATTTAGCTGTTTCACAAGGTGTGCTAAATTCATACATTTCACTGCAAACACAGTTACAGTTAAAAGACGGGGATGTCATTCTCTTATATTTTACTAACTGTCCAACTTAAGTCCCATGAAAACACCAAAAACAATAACGTGTTAGTCGATCAATTCATATTTTCTAACTTCCTGTTTGTCTCTCAGTCTCAGGTCTCTTAAAGATGTCATTCTATGAAAAGGGGTCACATACTGTAAATGAGTCTAATACTGATATTTGGGCCGATACTCCATAAAGACTAAGATATGTACGTAGTGCGTCCAAAATGCCATCAGTACACTGGAAGAGTAAAACTCCATGGACATATAATCCACTCCAATAACTCCATTTTTTCTGCATTTTGTTATGTAAAAAAGAAAAAAAAACTTTTATATCAGACAACATAAACGTAGATAATGACACATCTGCGACAGGTCAATATATATCAGTCAGGCTCTAATCAGCAGTACGGGGGGAATCACAGGGTAACTCATGATACAATACAATTCACAATGCGTTGCCCGCGATGAACGATAGCATCACTACACAGCAATTGTGAGATAATCAATACATTACAAAACAATCACCTAACAATACATAACCTTATCTGTCATACTGAAGAATATAAAATGCCCCTAAAAGCAAAGTGCAGAATTGTGGATTTATTAACCGCAATTGTGGTGCTGACATGACTTTGACTGACCTCAGAGTGTGACATCCCAGGAACTAAAAGTCAGGTGTTCCCAGATAGATTACATATTTACTACTTTAAAGAGTTAAAGAGTTACAGATTTGCTGAAGTCTGACCTGGAGAGATCCAGCTTGGGAGCTGATCAAACACAAAGGTCAACTCTATTCATAATCATACCGTCCGTTCACCTAACGTGCCGCACACTCCACAATGGCTTCATCTGTACCTCACCTACATACATATGCTACAAGCAATTCCCTGCCTACCACAACTATGTGCAGAATGGCACATTTACACAATTTATTTACACAGCACTGACACAACCATTTATGCACAGCCTTCAGCCAGCGTTCACACCATGCTCATGAAATGAAGCAACACAGAACCAAATGCGTATTTGGCCACTTTGCGTAAACAAGCAAGCGTGCAGATACAAGAATCCTGTGGAGGCATTTTTGCCTTCATGGTGAGTCAGAGGAACGCCACATTGTGAATGTGTCCCACTTGAACTACAGTACAAGCCTCGGCACTGTATCTGAGAGCCGAGTGTCCGAGCGTTGTGGGTCGCTTGAGGTAAGGGTTTGGCAGCCCTTTATTGCGCTCTGCTAAAACAAATAAATCTGAAGTTACGAATAAGGGTAGAGTTTACAGAGGCTGGAGAAGTGTGTCTCACACAACCGCGCACATTTTTGGACAGTGGACTTCCTGATTCCCTCCTGACTGGCTCATTTCCTCTGTATATTGAGCAATGTTTGTTATTGGGCCTTTATCTCGACTACAACCTGTTCAAAGACTTCCCTCAAATGCAATAAACTGTAGGAGAGTCTATGATAAATAGTGTATACAAACACACACACACACACACAACAAACACAAACGGCAACAATGTACACACCGGCAAGCATACACTGAAAAACGTGTACATGTACATGAAAGCAAAATGTTACACGTTTGCAGTGTTCTGGTTTACAACCCACAACGTTCACATCCTCCATCCGTTTGTTCCTAATCTAAACATCACGGCCATAAATCAGGATGTGTGTTGACAGTCGTACACCCCTTCCCTTTGCAAACACCCAGCAGTTGATCCTTCCACATCTCGACCTCTCAGTTGGGATTTAAATAGACTTTGCCGCTACAGTCGCTCAAAGAGTTTGAACTTCTAGCTCCTCTGTTGCTACAAACACAAAATGCCAAACGACAACATTTCTTTGCCGAGATGTCAGCGTCGGCCCATTACGAAGTCACACTCTTCTGAATCTTTCTGTAAACACAGACCACAGACTTCAGCTTTAACTCCACTTCTCCTTTCCTTTAATAACATTATGTGGGATTACAGCATGAGGTCAGTAAGACTGCGTGCTCCTGCCGTAGTCTTTTTCCAGGGTAAAAATAAACAGCTATAATTTTGACACACCTTCTAAACTTCTAAAGACCTACATAACTACTGCTACTATAATGATAGTGTCTCTAAAAAAGAACTCCGTGATTGACTCCATGGTGACTGTAGAAAAAAAACATCTCTTCACGTTTCCCCTGTCCAAAGGGAACATTTGTGACGTTTTATGTATGTGTCTGTGGTCTGCTAGTTCAACCAGAGTGGCTCACTTCTCTGTCTCTCAACAAAGCTTCGCTGTTGTTGCTTGTTTACAATAAGCGAGGAAAGTGAGACGAGTGCAGAGACAGAGATACATATTCATGCAAATACTCAAGTCCGGAATAATCTGACTGGAATGAAGCATCCCTTTGATAGAGCTGCCCGAGGCTGCAAACTTTATTTTTGCAATCATGACCTCAGTGAGTGCAAATCTCAGTACCAACACAATAATATTACTTTTATTTCATTTTCTACAAACCCCTTTTTTTTATACAGCTAAAGAAGCTTAGGTTCTCAAATGTTGTTTGTTGTCTTTAAACAAGCATCCGGACAGGAATTTTGCCTCGATAAATTTGAAGAGACAGACATCAGTCAAAGCAAGCTGTTGGCTCTTGACAGTTTTCCGCTCTGTGCTACAGACTTGTTTTGGTAGGTACCACATTGAGGTTAAAGGAATAGTTCCCCCGCAAAATTACAAAGCATTAAGGGCTCCATACGGCTCAATCCCAGTGTCCAAAAGCCCCGAGATCCCTTACTGATTAGAAAAGACACTATTTACACCCTTGAGGCGTGGTTGAACTTGTATACCCACTTCAGACGGGGTGCTTGCGAACACTTTCAGCTTAGTCAGCTATTAGTTATTTTTGTCTGTGGTTTCACACGCTTTAAAACAAGTCCCCATCTACCTCAGCTGTTCAACTTCACCTGATTTTGATTTCGGGTGAATAGACAATCTCTGAATCTTTGTTTTTGGGAGCACTCTTTTGGCTGAACGGATAAAAAACACATGCGGGCTTCAACTGCACTGTTAGCTAGTGCCAACACACAGAGGCCAGGAATACCTCAGCGGGCCACAGCAAGCTGACATTTCTGTAATTCAACACCAGTAATGAGAAAGACTAATACGGAAAACCACAACTAGTATGTCTGATTCCCAAGACAATGGCATGCCTGAGCTCTCACTGAACATTGTGAATGAATGAAGTCATTTTGAAATCCTTTCCTGAAGCAACGCTAAAGAGGTTGTACTTCTCAAATTAAAAACTGGAAGGAAAACGTGTAGAGAACTAAATGCTGTCAGAGATGCGATATGTCTAAAACATCAGTTGAAGTGCCTTCAACTTGAACGTTGGTTTTAAAGAATCTTTTCAGTGAACTCACCTATCTGGTCCTCGGGTATAAGCGACTCTATTGGGGGGTCCAGCTCAGAGCTCTGGCGCAGGTAAGCCTTCATCTGTGTCATAAACTGCCTGAGTGTCTGCAGAAAGTCAATCCCTGATGTGTGACAGCCTCGGTTCTCTTGAACAAAGCTGATGTAGTCCTGGACCAGAGAGCCAAAGTATGAGCTTTTGTCCCTGGAGACCTCTGTGATCCTTTTCACCACCCGTCTCTTCGGGGTCACGAGGGAGCTGAGCATGCCGCTCACCTTGCGGAAACGTCCCTTCAGGGCCCTCGGGAGGATAAAAGAGCCGCCACTCAGGCTCACGCCGACCCTTTGCCGGCGTGATTTAAAGGACGGACGGAGACGCATTTCTAGGTCCGTCTCGAGGCCTACCCCGTAGTCTTCATCCTCGTCTTCTTCCCCATACTCATCATCGTCACTGCTGTCCTCCACTGGGTCTTGATGAGTAAGGTGTCGGGATGGACTCGGGGCCAGTCCCAGGGAGAATCCAGGAGACTGAGAATATTCCAGTGAGTCAGAAGAGGAAGTAGACATGCTCATGTCACTCAGTCGCTGGCGTCCCCTCTCGTTAGGACTGGATGGACTCCCAGCATTATTCTCCAGTAGCACATCAGCAGGGACAGCGGGTGGCGGTTGGCAGGGTGAAAGCTTGGCACGGGACAGAGCCTTAGCAATGGTCTCATCATCCAGGGCTATGTGGCAGCGATGGGCTTCCAGATCAGGCTTCTTAGGCCTCGGAGGTGGTGGGTTTGAAGACACGGGGATCGGTGAGCTGGCAGTTTTGGAGGGGCTGCTTTGCTTGGCACCCA
>OMLP01044550.1:0-34756 GCA_900302685.1 Spondyliosoma cantharus
ACGCCACTTCCTCAAAGTGGTTGGATGAGACCGCAAAAGCCTCCGGTATCGACTATACTTGAAGACCTTTCAGACAGGTAAGAAGTCTTCGGAAGTCCCACATTTAAAATGTATTCCGTGGTATACTTCTACTGATTATGTCCCCCCGATCGAACCTTTATTTTGGGGTAGGAACAGTGATTGAAAGTCTTCAATGTCTGCTTCACTTCACCTATGCTAACATGCATTTGCAATGCACCTAAATTAGCTAACGTTAGCCCCAGAACGGCGATTTCTCATAATTTGACAGCAACCTTGTTGGCGTTGATTATATCCAATCTATGAATGCATAGATTTAGTTCCCCAAGGACAATGTGGTTGAAATTTAAAACGCTAATGTGGAATTTATTCCAATAGCTGAGTGAGTGACACGTCTCCCTGTGACAATTATGTCCGTGGATCTAAAAGAGCTACACTTGGCTATATTTTTGCGTAGTAGGGGGAGGCGTTTCCTATGAGGGTGGATGGGGGAGGAGGCGGTCTCAAGCTCTTGAATCATTTGAAAATTATTTTAACTGTCGGCGATTTGGAAAATCCTCTGTACTGCCTTTAAGCTTTGTGATTCAAGTCAGACAACTCAACAGGTGAGATGAAATTACAACAAATGATTAAATGGACAGTGAGAGTTTTGAGAGAGCCAAGAATGGACTCTTACATGCAGCTCAAAGTCAGAATGTCTCGTATCTGAGACCATGGCGATTACTAAAAGCGGCAACCCCTATGATACGGCAAAGAGTTTTGTGCAAACATACTAACTCAGAGGGCACAGGAAAATATCAAATATTTAACATTATGAGGTTCTGGACATTTTGCTTGAGGACATTTTCTTGAACTGGACCACCGCTTGGAGTACTTTTCCCTCTCAATCATGCTGTTCAGTCAGTTCTATATTGGATCAGTAGTACTCTCAATAATAATAATCACCCACTACTTAAACCTACATAACTATCAGGCATAAAAATGGTATCAATCTTTTTATTCTTAACTTTCTGAAACACAGCAAGTAAGCTTATTTCCCCAAATTTTGAACTATTACTTTAAAAATGATTAATTAAAAAAGATGGAATTTTAATACCAAAATGATCACAATTAAGGTTAGGTTAAACCACATTTCAGTACTTGTCATCTCCTGTACCCCTGTGTACCCGGGGTGACGTCCAACCCCAACCCAATCATCAGACTAAATTGCAAGTGCGTTACTGCAAAACCAAAGAAAAAATTCTTGGTGTTGCAACTTTGTTTGTTTACGTTGAATTTTTGTCACAATCTTGTGCTTATTCTTTGGTTAGATTTATGCACAAAAATCATTTGGTAGGGGTAAGGAGAAAATCATGATTTGGCTTAAAATACCTGTTTTGGTCACCACAATCACAGATGGAGATGGCCTGACTGCCAGTGAAAGAAAAAGAAGAAGAAAAAGAAAAAGCCTGGCTTTGATGCCATAAAAACAGCAGGAAGTATCGACCGGTCCTCTCAAATAAAACACCCAGCCTGGCCCCCAAAAGAATTACTAGAAGTGTCCCCAGGTGGGGAGACTTGTTCTGCAGTCATCTGTTTGGCAGACTGGTTATCTTGTAATAGCACCACCTCCTATCCACCACCTAATGTAAAAGGTGGCTGATAAGCATATAAAAGCTAGATGGATAAGGTTGGTGGGAAGCTGGACAACGTTTGATGGGGCCAAGAGGCATGGCTGAGATGGAATGAGTGAGAGAGAAACCACAGTCATGACTCAGGTGACATTAAAGACTTGCTCAAAGCACCAGGTGGCAAACTAAACAGGTGACTTTGTTCCCTTGCAGAGTGAATCTGTGGTTAAGTAAACAACTTATTTTTTAAGATGATTCCAGGCGCACAACTCGGACCATTTGAAGTATGCAAGTTTATTTCCCAAAATTTTGAACTATTACTTTCAAAATTATAAATAAATAAAAAATAAAAAATAAATAATACCAAAATGATCACAATTAAGTTTAGGTTGAACCACATTTCAGTACTTGACATCCTGTACCCCTGTGTACCCGGGGAGACGTCCACCCCCAACCCAATCATCAGAATGAATTGCAAGTACATTACTGCAAAACCAAAAGAAAGCTTTCTTTGTGTTGCAACTTTGTTTGTTTACGTTGAATTTTCTATTTCTCTCTTGTCACAATGCTGTGCTTATGCAAGGCTGAGATGGAGTGATGAGTGAGAGAGAAACCACAGTCATGACTCAGGCAACATTAAAGACTTGCTCAAAGCACCAGGTGACAGACTAAGTAGGTGACTTTGTTCCCTTGCAGAGTGAATCTGTGGTCAAGTAAACAACTTATTTTTTAAGATGTTTCCAGGCGCCCAACTCAGACCATTTGAAGTATCTACTGTCTCTAATGATACTACTGCCACTTCTTAAACTCTGACTCCGGCTTTCATGTACAAGGTTCGCCAAATGTTTTGAAGTCTGTGTGACATGCCATCAAAGCATGTTTTGTGCCTTGGCACTGGCTGCCAATGCCTGTGCCATTTTGTGCCTGTCCTTGACAGCATGCAGGTGTCAAAACAGAGGGACACGCACACTTAAAGATAAGCGCGGACATCATCATACTGCCAGGAGTAGGAAAATGTTGGGCCAACTGTAAGAGGAGAGCGAGGCACAGAGAGGGAAGCAACAGAGAGAGGTTCAGTTGAGATGAGGAAAGGATGGAGTGCAGGTGACATCAATAACCTCAGTGAAGGGACATCACAGGCCTCTCCTCTGTCACAAGCTGAAGAACAGAAAGAGTGAGAGACTGGGGAGGAAGAAAAGAGAGAACCTTTTCAAATGAATGGGCAAGATAGGAAAACAAGGCAAGTTGGAGAGGGAGAGAGAGAGAGAGATAGAGAGAGAGAGGGAACATGTCTCTTTAGTCTCTTTAATGTAGTAGGAACCATATTGGACTTGTTCAGGTGGGCTCACCTGCCCTTCGGTGGCACCCTGCATCACATATCTTCACAACCTCCTACACCCTGGATCCGCTTTTCATCATCTTCTCAAGCAGAGATGTGTCCCTGGCATCAAAAAAGGAGAACACACGCTGGTTGGAGAGGAAATTTATTTCTCAGTATACTACCTATCTGATAGGCTTTGTAACCATAGCAACAGTAGGCTGACTAAGAACACTGCTTTTGTAACAGGTTGCACTGGCTTGGCTAAGGATAAGGCAGAATGCTTAAATTTCCATAGAGGTGGTATTATGTTTATGCATTTATGCTGCAAGACTGTGAGAGTATACTGAAGAAACGCTCAGTTGTACAAAGTCATCCTCTAATGTTGAAGAGAGGTCATTTACATACAATAACCTTGACTGTAAATAAGTCCTGGTTTTGTAACAATAGAAGAAATTAGGTTTAATTTACATCGATTCAACATCAATATCAATCTCAGCAAATGAAATGATTAGATGTCTTTCATTAGATGCTCCTGTAGGACATGTTTCCAGCAGGCCCTTGTATTGTTAATCTCATGTGTTCCACCAGCGTATCATCGAGGACACACGCCAAGCTGAATGGAGCTTGGCTGTAGAGCGATTTTGCCCTAGCGGTCGCATAGAGGTAATGGGACTTCTGCGTTCATTACATGCCATAACACACACAATCGCCCCTCAGTGTTTATCAAATCACAGCCCAAAGGAAGCACATCTGCCATGGCACAAACAACACAGGAAGAGGCATTATTATCCCAGGTCGCTATCCCCAGGTAACAACAATCGAAGAAATGGAATAGCTGTGGAAACAAAGAAGAAAGAAAAATAAACCCACTGAAGGAGGAGGCAAAGAAGATGAAGAGGGAGAGTGATAGAAACAGAGGTAGAACAAGAGCGAATGGGAGAATTTTCTCGTTGGAGGCTTGATGATTGTGTCAAAGTCTGTTCCCCTGATTCCAGTTACGGCCAGGATAAGTGATGGCAAAAAACAGTACTCTTTCTACTACACCATTACGTAAGAAATAAACCTGCCTACCTATTAGAGTGTGCGTTTCATTTTTTGAATTTTTTGCGTTTTCTAGATCAATGCAGGATTTTAATAGTAGTTTTTTGCTTTGGGCAGTAGCCAGGCTGCTAGCAGTAGCCATGTTACTGCTATTTTTATGAGAGCAATGCCGACAGTTGTCTTGAAAATTTTGAACCAGTTTGCAATCCCATATAGCTCTAGGGATGGCACTGTTCTGTTGGTGGGTCAGTTCACCACAAAGTATATATTCCGGTGTAAGTTTAATTCATGGTCTAACACACTGTGACACCGAGTAATGCCAACCGCTTATGTAATTTTAGCATCCTCAGAAAAGACCACACGACAACAATACACTGCAGTCTATGCCTCCAACAAGAAACCGCCATCAAAAAGTCACTCATAGCCACTCATAGCCACAAATAATGCTCAGAACAGCACCAAACTTCAGCAACATTACAAATAGGAAATGTACAACTGCACATGTCAATTCATTTAACAAGATGCCCCAGAGTGTCCACTCGTAGAGGTAGAGTGTGAATAAAAAATAATTTAAGAAAAGAGTACAAGCTAATTTTTATTGAAAGAAATGTCAAGTGAGCTGACCAGCTTTAACACTGTTGCGTACCAAATCAGTTTTTAGAAGTCAAGCTCACCTCATTGCTGACCCAAACCATCGGTACGGTACTTCCTTTCTAAAAGCATACTACAAGACGCTGAAAGCCACAGAAACAATCACATTCAGGTATTTGCTCCTCAGAATCAGCCCTGACAGTTGCATCTGTACATAATCACTTACAGATGTTTGTACTGAATGAAAAACTGTTATGTGTTCACTGACTGACATACTTACCAAAGTGTATTTTAACTGACTCATTAACGCCTTGTTAGTGATGATGATCCTTTGAATATGTGATTTTCACATTAGTGCTAGTATGACTGTTTCTCTCTCTGTAGACATGTCCACTGGGGTTGTTTTTGGACGCGAGGTCTTGCACACCTTCCCAGCATTGGACGCTCGACCAACAAAGACTATACCCTTGAAATTATTCCCTGGCTGCACGATTTGATGAACGCCACTCGCCGGGTTTCGAAATGGACTAACATGGAGGCTCGTTTGGAAACATTCTCTTATTTTACGAAAAGGTTTCACTGAAAAGTGTTTCTGAAGACATTTTAGGTGCTAATTAAGCCATGTTGTTGCTGACTATTCTTCATTTTAACTTTGCAACAGATAGTAAGTTCTTGGGGCATGTTTCCAGGAAATGACTCCCTTTTTAAATAGACACTACTTCCGTCACAAAGGATTAACTTAAAATAATTTGAAGAATAAAAAATACAAAACTTAAAACTGTGTGTATTTAATTAGTATTTTCAATGCATCACCAACAATTTCAAGGTGAATCAATTTTAAAGTTTTTTGTGGAGAAGTGGATGAAGCAAAGTAGTAATTGACCTTATAAAGGAAAGGTTATTGCAATCCTTTGCAAATAAAGAAATTATTCAAAAGCCTTACAAAAGTATGATGAAAGTGAAAGCTTGGCAGCATATTCTGTCCTCCTTTCTGCAATTTCTCAATGAAACTTTGGAAAAGATTAGCGATATTCCAATTTAGGGAGGTCAATTAGGTCTGTTTCATTTCAAAAGCTCCGCCAAATGTGCCTGTGAAATATAGCGTGTCTTGGAACAATTTTGAAGATACAATTGGGGTATCTTTTTTAAATGTATTACAGTGCGAGATGTAGAAACACATACGCTCACATCTTGGCACTCATGCATGCACCCATTCATACAGAATGCTTACATGCACAGACGAGACGTCTTATTACGAGATGGTCAAGACATCCTTTTGAATAAATGTTCTGCTACTCTTTACAGTAACTGCTGCTTTCAATCAATCAATCAATCAAAGCTTTATTGTCATTTTGTTGTACCAACAAAGCAGCACAACAACAATGAGATTACGTTTCTCCAGGATCAATAACAGAAGACACAATAAATAACACACAATATATAAATAGAATACTTTAACACTAAAACTATGGCTAAGGGCTCGTGAAGTGCAGTAGTGCACATGCTCCAGATCAGCAGTTCATAAATCTAACAGCTTCTGGAAGGAAGCTATTGATAAGTCTGTTAGTTCGACCTTTATGACTCAGGAACCGTTTTCCTGATGAGAGCAGTTCAAAGAATGTGTGGAGAGGGTGGGAAGCATCCCTGAAGATTTTGACACTATGGAGGAAAGCATTCTGCTCAACTATGGACAGATTTATTTATTTTTTTATCTCATTCATCAGATCCGCAAATGATTCCCCAGGGCATAACTAGAGGCATATATAAAACAACAGTGACGAGACTACATAACCCACTTCCCCTTTTCTGACCAGGACTTTCTGTTGCAAATCTATATGTGAGATCTGACCTCCATTCGACCTTTTGCAAACTTCTTCAAACATCGGCAAACAAACATTGCCAGACTGACAGCTGGTCCATGTTTTTATCTTCTCAGGGCTGGACTCAGAGATGCTGGAAGTCAGTCACAGTTGTTGAGAGGTCAATCTTTTATAATGACATCACTTTAATTCGTGGGCCATATTCATGTTTTATGTATTCATTTGAAGGGGCAGGATAACTTATGTCAAATAGTTCTAAACAATGTATTGCCATGGTAATCAAATGTTACAAATACGGTTAACAGCAGCCAATACAGGCTAAAGTTTTCTGAGAATTATTTGTTGGATCTGATGTGCTCACCCACACCCGCACCCGTGACCACATCACCCCCGTCCTCCAGACACTCAACTGGCTCCGTATCCCACAAAGGATTTAGTTAAAAACACTCCTCCTCACTCACAAAGCCTCACCAAAACTCCCCTTTTTAAAAGTGCTTTTAATGTAAAACTTGTCTCTTTTTTAAAATATTTTTAGTGTGTTGTTTTTATATTTCTGCTTTTTAACCTGTAAAATGTCTTTGTGTACCCTGAAAAGAGCTATGTAAAATAAATGTATTGTTATTATTATTATTATTAAAATGAAAATGCTTAATCGGCAAATGCTAGAAATTCTAGTCGAAACAAACGTTTTGTCTGTTTGTCCTAGTGATGTACAAGTGCTCACTCAAGTTGTATGTCAAAACGCTTGATGCCAGGTGTGAACTGACATACGGCTCTTGTGATCTGATCAACGGAGATTCATGTCACTGGTGGGTAAACAGCATAATAAATTACAATAATGCAGTGCAGTTAGGATACAGACAATTCACAGAGGGGAGGAGTTAACGGAGACGTCAGTCTCCAGTGTAGCTCATGCACTTGATTGATAAACCACATCATTGTAGAGCAACATTAGGCTTTGTCATTAAATAAAGTGTTTATATTCTCAAGCTCCCTCTTTGTCACTTGTGCAATTGAGCACTTCTTTATAATGCTTTGTTTTAGTGGGTGCTGCAGCCTCTTCAGCACCCGTACTTCTGCATTCCTACGCCGCACAATATCTTGGGATTCCTACGAGTTACGGTAGCATAGTAACACCAGCGTTGTATTTCCGTCCTTCACTATTTCATCATTTTAAGACCCTTGGCCCTTTGCATCGTTGAGACCGAGGTTAAAATCTTAAGGCAAATGAAAGCAAGCTTTTCGCTCAGCTTTCTTCAACAGTGACAGACAATCCCCACCATCTATGGAACCACAAAATGTGATACTTTTAAAAATGATATTTTTTGCAGGCAGAGATAAGGGATGGCATACAGGGAAGGGCTCCAGGATGTCACAGAATCCAGACTGCTCGACTCACCTTTTGAATACATGGTGTGAGCTCTACCAGGTGAGCTATGTAAATAACTTCTAACAATTGTCATAATAATCAAACAAACAAATAAATAAATAACAGTAAGACAATAACGGGAGGAGTGGGTGAAGTTGAAGGCCAAAACAACGCCATTGTTGATCAGACAAAGACGCGGTCTGCTGAGGAGAAATGGGGTCTGATCGCTTGTGTTTGTGGTCCACAGCAGGGTCCGCAAACAGTAGCTGGCAAATACTCAGCAGGCAGATATTCACCGACACCCACACACACAAACCCAGCGCATGAATAGGGGTCCTTTCTGCTGAGTAACAGGGGAGGTGGTGGCCACCCCACTGCCTCATTGATTTATCCAACAGCCTGCTCCTGTTTAAAGCCCAGCTGTCTCTGTCAACACACGCATATAAACACATAGTATGTGGCCCGTCTCTCGCGCGCGCGCACGCGCACACACACACACACACACACACACACTAATGTTCTCCCATACATGTGCTGTCATTTGCTGATATTCTGCCAACTGCTGCTTCTGTCACTCTACCCCATCGCTGCCGAGTTTGGCCTCGCGCCAGAGGGGCAGCGAGTGCTCTGTGTGAGCGTGCGCGCGCGAGTGTGTGTGTGTGCGTGCATGTGGGGACAGAGAGATAAATCTGGAGCCTATTTGCTGTTAATATCTGCCGGGCATCATCTCCACTTCACGCTGACTCTGTTTATTATGGTTGCACAAACACACACGGGCTCCACTGACCCATCATCTCCGCTGATGGCCGCGTTGATGACTCCAGTCTGAGGTGAACTCTCCTGACCGTTCGCATCAGAGACATTTTTCACTCACGCTTTTTCTAGTCCTGGATGAAGGATTTCTCCAGTCGTGAAGCTTTTTTTCTTTTTTTTTTCTTTCATTAAGACGAGGCCTCAGATTTGTTCCCGGAGACGTTTGTGAGGGCCCCGAGCAGGTGCAGAGACACCCTGCCTGCATCCACCTACAGGGAATAAGCAATCAGCAAATATTATGGAATATTATCATGTTAAATATGAAGGGCCCGTGGCAACGGTAACCTACAGGAACATTTTCCTCTTCCATATTTAGATGCCAGGTTAGTCCTAATCGTGTTACGAGGATGCGAGATCGCCAAGGTTGCTCAATTATACATTCTCCCCTGCCTTTCATTCGTTCTGCCACCTCTTTTTCTCTTTCTTCACCTCTACCCCGTCACACAGATTATGCTCTTTCCCTCTATCCTCAGCGGAGATGCAGGAATCACACACTAAGCTTTGAACATGAAAGGCACTGCAGAAAAACAACAACAAGGACAACAGATCACTGCTCTGCGTCTAAGTGTGTTTGTGGGTTTCTGCGTGCGTCTCCGCTTTTCCCTCTAACATGTGCATGTATGCATATTTAAGATGTCATTTGGATGCGTCTGACTGTTTGTAGGGGCTTTCATGCTCTGCCTTTTTTTTGCATTTACCTGTGTGTTCCCGCTTGTCTGCGCTCGTGTTGATGCGAGAGCTTTCATGTGTGTTTGTGCAGGGGACGCTTTTTTTAGCATGTGCGCGAGACAGCCTTCTGTCAGTCTAGTGTCGCAACGGCAGTTAAGAGCTGTTGTCAAGTCATTAAAAACTTCTGTTCCGCGCCGGCGTCGGTCTAAATCGCAAACCGAAACTTTTTTCATGACGTGCCACAGTCAGGTCCCTTTTAAAAGTTCATACCCTGAAGTTCAAAGCAAGTCCAAAGTGTTAGAATTGTTCTCTCAGTGTGTAGAGAAAACACGCAGCTCACTACTTGTAATGTATTCCGCTCAGGGCCCTTGCCTACTCAAGCAGACCTAACCGCAGATAAAGCTCTGTGTGAATATGATTTTAGGGTAGGCTGGAGGTACACCGCTCACAATATGATTTTGACAGTTTGAGCGCACAAAAGAGCAACCCGGCAAGAAGTTAGACAGAATAAAGCTCGCCATCAAATGACACTCAGTAGGCTGTCAGTTAAAATGAGCCGCTGGATGAAAGAGGGAGGCACATAAAGGATGCCGTGCACACAGTGAGTGCAGGTAAAACGGTACTTCTTTTCGCATGCAGACACAATCTGACGCGAGGAAGCCACACGCCACCGGTACGAGACGTGTACGTGTGTTTTGTTAAGAGGTAAAAAACTGCAGGGCCTCGGCTCACGCTGTCAGTCTGAACGTACCCGGATCTGCTCCACATCTGACCACACAGTACATGAGAGGTAGGAAGCTCGAACACATTGTAGATATTTCAGGTGTCCGTTCCTTACTTGAGTTTTTTTGTATTTAAATATCTGTACTTTCTACTCCTTACACCTTCAAAAAAGGCTCATTGCTTTAGTTTTAATGCACTTGAGGGGGATTGCCGATTATTTTTATTTTGTGTCTTTGCGCCGTCTTACCAACATCACAAGATTGACTCCAACCCATCACCCATCAGTGCATATCAGGCACAGCAGACATGGCAAGATGAAACGACATGAAAGACGTAACGAGATGGAATGGCACGGGAAAGGTGTGTTAGTGTTTCCGTAGCTGCAGAGAGCCTGCAGCCTTCTGCCTGGACTATCTCATTTTATCAATGTTTTTCATCTGCTTGGGACACTTTTCCAACAAAATATGTCTGTAGTTGACTGCCTGGAAATAAGACTCAACAATATGCTATCTTCCTGGTACATTTACAGTGAGCTCAAACAAATCCTACTGATTCCACCTTTAGGTTTTTAATAAGATTATATTAATATGAGGTTCAGTTAGCTTTACACAGAAAACGCTGGTAGAAATGTCCTTCAGAGGGACACTTTTTATGAACGTTGACTACATTTCACACCTGTACTTTTCTCACTTTTTCTTGGGTAAAGAAGATGAATCAGTACTTTCATTTTTTTTACCCAAGTATCTATATTTCTGCTTGAGTAAAGAAAGTGTCTATTTTTGCCACCTCTGCTGCACAGTAGCTCGCCAGCTGTGAGTGGACCAGCATTCTCTGTCTGACGCATTTGTGCTTATGTGATATGTCTGCCCTTCAATTGACCCCATTTAAAGAGAGCAAAACCATGTCTGAGAAGCTGCTTTTTGCCGTATCCTGTGCACATTTTTTTTTGTAAACAACAATGACACTTGAAGTGAAAAAAATCGATCAACCGCTAGTTTCAATGGTCTCTTGTTAGTTATATATCGCAGTGCTTTCTCCCACATCCTCAGCCTGCGTATAGAACAGTTTTCTCCCTCATTTTCGCCTCTCCTCTTGTGTATCACAGGATGTAACTTGCTCTTGTGTGACTTGCCGATGATGCCTCGGTGTGAAGAAAAGAGAGAGTATATGAGCGGAGCACAAGGCGAAATATGGATTTATTGGTATTGGGGCGCGTCCTGCTGTCATCTCAGGACACGTTGCCGTCGTCAAGTGTAATGTATTACAGTGTTCAGGCGGGGCCAGTTTTAGTTTTACATGTAGCATCAATCACAGGGCCTGTCGTTCAGCTTTTAACACGCGAGCGCACGTACACACAACCTCATGCGCCCGCCTTCACACACGAACACAGCTTTTAGAGTGAAAGCCAAGGCTAAAGAATGAATGCTGCAAACAACCATCCATCAGGCCCGCAAAATAACAACAGAGGCGACACTGAGCTGATATGTATAAAAACCTGCAATATCTGCAATCCCTCTGAGTACAGAGGCAGACAATCAGCGATCACTGGCAACACGGAATCCTCTCAGTCCTTCTGCAGCTGAGCTTCACACACATGACGTCTGTCTGTCGTATTCAGCTTATAGGTCCCAGGGGATGTCAAGGCAGGTTTACTCTCGCTGATTTTTATCATGAAACTTTGATTGGCTAAGATACACTTCATGCAGTTCTCTTTTTTTTTTTTTTGGGCAAAATCATCTTTGGGATCATCAATCCTTGCTAGCATTAGCACTGATCCCCACAAGACCTTTTCAGTCACATCATTTAATTTCCTGCTGAGGTATTATCTGTACTTGCTTTAGACTAAAATGTTATGTTTGTCCCACATTATACATAAGGGGTGTGGCTAGAATTGCACCGGCATTGGGCATCAGTGCCGGTCAAGTGAGCACCAGAATTGGGCTCAGCAGCCTTCTTGGTGAACATGGCCTGACCAGGACCAAGCACAGCCTAAGAGATGGAAGGTGGTCAGTTTGTCAAGAGCAAATAAAGAACAGAGGCGATTTACAGCAGTTTTAAAAAGAACTGTGACTCCAGAGATGATGAAGATGTGGCGGGCTCAGGCAGGGACGGGAGAGGTGTAACGTGAGAGAGGAGCAAGTGGCATCGAGTCGCCGCCCAACACTGGAGGCCTGGGCTACAATATCGGATCTCCTCATGAGGTAGAGAGCTTTAATATGAGACACAAAGGGCTGGGGATAACTGGGGTCATCTGGTCAATATATCATTAAAATATCCAATGTTATCATGTATGAATAAAATGGAGACAGTTCTGGTTTGCTGTATAATGGCCGCATTAATTTTTTTTACTGTAAATTGTTGTACTGTGAGTGGTAGAATGTAGTATTTACTATGCACCTTTAAAAAAAACATGTACAAAAATTAAAGTTGGACTACCATGACTCTGAGCAAAGCTATGGGATACTATGGAAAAATTAAGGCAGTTTATTTCATGATCTATATGCACAAGACAGAGAAGACAGACAAGCAACACTGGCACACTGACAGACTCACTGCAACAGAGGCAAAACCATCAGATACACCAACAGACTACGACATGAAAACCCCAACAGGCACACTGTGATGGACAGAGAACACAACTCTATATCACAGAAACACTTCAGACAGAACTATCCAATCTGAACAGCAATTCAGTGTTCCTGGTAGCCTGTGTGGAATAAGAACAGAAGAGAACATGAGATAAAATGGAAACGGAGACAATGGCATATGTGAAATCCTCAACAACAACTTAAATAAGACGATGATGAGATTGGTAACTGTGAAATAAACGCGTACCAGCCGAAGCTGTATATTTCTCTGAAGAATGTGCTGCCAATTGAAAAAGGAGGAATTACTAAGGGTGCAGTGAACCATTGTATCGTCTTGACCTGGGTGAATAAATGGAAATTCTCTTATCATGTTGTCATTAAAAAGGTTATTTCCATTTTTAGGAAATAGAAAATTGTACCGCCTCCGTCTGGTCGTCTTCACTCTCATGGCGTCTCACTTCTTACTCTCTGAACTTTTTCTTCTCCAAACTTTCTCCTTTTCTTGTCTTTTCCTTCTCTTTAGTTTTCCCCCATTCTCGTCTACACTCCCCTCGTGTTGTCTTCTTCATAAGTACTTCTCTACATTCTTCCGTTACTCTTTTTACCCAGATTTTTCCCTTCTGGCTCTCTTCTCCTCTCCAATCTTTAACAACTAATTGTACATTTTTAGATAGAATACTTTCGAGTGCATGCCGCATTTTATATTATCATATGTTTACCTGTACTCCTCTATATCCTTCAGTCTTCTTCCTATCCAGTCTTCCTTCTCTCCGTCCTTTCCACTTTACCTGGCTTGAAAACAATGTGTGGTGATGTTGTGGATTCTCTTACTAGCTTTCCACAGCAGTTTACACTAAAACCAGTGTGAGCTAGTAGTAAGTAAAATAGGAAGACAAGTGACACAAAGCTGCTATATAGCTTTTATGGTCGAAACAAGCACGATGCAGTTGAGGTCTCAACCATAGGCTCAGCTGTTTGGTCTTTCGCCAACGCACTTCAGCCCAACCCTCAGATTAAATGTTGGCGACGCACTTTTCTGCGAACCACAGATGAACCTTTTTCTTCATGTAGAGCCTTTTTAGCCTCTTGTGACAATAATGTACTTGTGGAAAAAACACATTGATTATGAGTCCATGGGATTTTGCACATGGGAAATGCAACATGTGAAAACACGATAAAAATAAAAAAATATGTGGAAAAAATGTGCCTTGCTCAAGTGAAATGTGCTGTGCACATTCACATGGTATGATATGTGAAGCGATTGTCAATTCTCGCATGATGTGTATATCCCTATGGGGATACATGCAAAAACTACGGTATTACAAGTGAAACCTAGGGGAATACATGCAAAAACCCATGTAAAATCACATTGCCTCAATGGGATTTTCCATCTACAGTGAACAACATCCCCTGTCCTTAGCCTCGATTCGAGTAAGGGGAAACTCCCCAGAAAAAAACGCTTGTGGCAGGGGATTTAACTTGATTTTAACCTTTGGGATTATAATTGACATCTGTGTAAATACCTATGGTAAACCTATACACATGTCTGTGTGAAGCCTATGAAAACCTGTGTTGCAACATGTGGTTACATTTGGAAAACATAGGAAATTCATGTGCTTCTGGTATTGGGGGGCAAGAAAACCATAGGGTTAAGAAATTATGATTTTCTGGTTTAAATCACCTGTTTTCATCGACACACACACGGCAGGAGATGTCGAGACTTCCTGTCAAGAATATTTCATTTCTGTCGCCAGAAACACGGCTGGAAATTGTACCGTGGTCTCCTTAAAAATATCCAGTGGTGTGACACTTATAGATTTTGAAACAGTCTGTTTACCATCACTGGCTTGAGAGCTTTCTTACCATCCTCTCCTCCTGATATACATGATATACGATATATGTTTTGTATAAATGTCTATGTTACATAGCCTATGACACAAACAAATGTGAATGTTATCAGTGGTTTGCAGCAACCTTAACTTCCAACATTTGAACCTGCCGACAGAGCTGCTACTGAAGATACAGTTCATTTTAAAGTGCCAAAATATTTGTGAAAAAAATGGTATTCTGTTTCCGTACAAGTAAAACGAAATCCATGCAATTTAAACCAGATTGAAACTCACATCTTGACATTTGCCAAATATGTGACACAAGCCTTCCTTAGCTGTAGAGGTGAGTGACAGGTGTTGCCTGACTGTTGCCCAATTATTCTACAGCACTGTGGTACATGAACTGCTTTGTCATCAGCCCTGGGAGTCCCGAAACAAGAATGACAAAATGTGATATCCAGGTCCGCATCCTGAACCAGACAGGCAGGTTTTGACTTGGAGCAAACAGTGATTAGTTCTTCCTCTCTGGCTGGAGGTGGGCTTTATCAGTCAAATTTGGGTTAAATAAAAACTTGCAGTTGAACATTTGAGGTATCCAGTTATATTTCATAGCAGACCAAATAAAGGAACACCCTTCCTCCAATAATATCACACATTCTCCCACTATTTCCCAAGATGAAATTAAATGTATTCATTTTGGATAGAAAGAAAATACCACCTCTTCATCATTCAGAATGTAGATAATTCTGTCTGTAAAGGGGCTCAGAGAATCAGCCAGTGTTTTTCAATGCTAGATGCCACATGTTGGAATAAATATCACTATGAAATAGAATGTAATTAAGTTGATAAAGTGAGGGGAATAAGTGAAAGCTCTTACTACTTATCAAGCACCACCAGCATCACAAGCACAGGCAATTATTTTTCACAGTTTCATTAAAATGTCCAACCAGTTATCCAAAAACAGCTGTCTACCGGTGCCACACCGGCTGTGGAACAGCATCTTAGTAGAAATGTGGCTTTCTTTTTTAACAGATGGTTTCAGTAGCACGTCTATATGAAGGCTTTGCGATATCAATGTACTTTGAATCAAGCCATGTTATCAAACCAAGGGGACAGAAGCGTAACAGGTTAAAAACAGGAGTCTTAAGGGGACATGACGTACAGGGTAGCTGTTTGTTTTGCACTCATTACTGGAAATTGAGCCTCAACAATGAGATTCAGTACAAACTGCTCTTGTTTTTATACTTCTGGAACAATACACTCTCTACTTCTTTTTAGTATTTAATTTTGTTCACACCCAAAAATCCATAAATGCATTTAATGCAACAAAAAGTCCAAACAACCAGTGCGGGTGGCTTTGCTACACGAGCAACTGTAATGCTGTTATCGTTGTTGACAATCGAGCCTCAATGTAAAGCAGGTTTCGGTCATTAATCGATATTGAATTTTCATCAATTTTAGATTACTTATTACACTGTGCATTGATTTGACAAGAATTACCATAATTCATAGTGATTTGTTTATTCTGTCTTCCATACATAGACTAACGGAAGGATAGAGGAGGAGTTTTTCATTTTGAAAGCTGATAGTGTAAACATAGCGTCAGCCCTAAAACCAGTGAAATTGGTCTGCTTTGGGCAGTTTGTGATAGTTTTGGCTCATTTTTAAAACCATTAGACGGGTCCCTTCCTGTGAAAGGTATTAGAACAAGCATAATTGAGATTGAGGCGCTGAGCTCAGGATTTTGTGGCCCTATTGACAGAAACTTAATGTAATATAATTATAAATACTATTTTTAAAACACATTTGTTTTAATTAGTGTATAAACCGAAAACAAAAATTGTGCTTTAGACTGAGCCTTTTTGTATCTGCAGAGGGAGCGGGTCCCCTTCCACATTAGCCAGTAGCCCAGAATGGACAAACCAAACACAAGCTCTACAGAGGGCCTTTAACACACATTTTTTATTTATTATTTATTTGCATTTTTAGCAAAGGGAAGCAAGGGAAGGTTAAGTAAGTGGGAAAGTGAAGTAAGAAGTATTTGGTTGCTTACAATCTGCAACCTTACTTCTAGATGCAAGTAATCCTATACACTAAACCTATGTAACAATTGAGAACCAGTGAAGGTATTGTTGTTGGTTTTTATGCCATAGCTATAGTTTCAGAGCATCTAAACTTATGCTAATAATGCAGAACACCGATGGCATCTTCTCTCATGACTGAATGTATGTTGATTTGACTTATTTCACTCTTTCAGCAGTGTACACAACACAGTAGTTCTGAGGTGTCAAATTTGCCGTACTATCAGGCAAACCAAGGTATGGCCAGAGCTCCAGATGTGTCACAGTTGTTACAGTGAAGCAAGAGAATGCTGTTTACTGGAAACTGCAACTGTACAGACACATTATTTTAGCGAAATATCATCATACCACAGTTAACTTTTTATTATTTATTTATTATTTTCAACATGCCTGTTACAGTTAGCTGGGTCGTGTTTTTCGAAGTAAAGCTTTGTGGCAATGAAGACCGTATCCTCACCAACCCCTCTTAGAGAACAGACTGGCAGCTACAATATTATTATACTTTATTAATGAATCATTAGTTAATGATGATGATGACTTTCATTATGAATAGTTCCTAAATTAACTATGATCCAGCCGCTGCGTGGCACAAACTAGTGGCGATTCATTAATTACTAAAGTGAAACATAATACTGAGTAGTAGAAGTCGACTCATTAATTTGTAATTACTGACTACATTTATTTTTTAGGCGTCAGCATCACTAATGCTGTATGATGACTTGAAAATGACTTGGATTTGAAGTTAGTTGGTTAGTTAGTTAGTCAGTCACTTTTTTAAATTCTGTGTCATGTGAATATCTGGCCCATCCCACATGGTATCACATGACAACATCACATTACAAATCATCTCCCAGCAATACATATAGAAGCAAAAATGAATAAATAATTAAAAACAAGATCAAAAAATAACGTAGTAAGTAATTGTCATAATCATGACATCAATACTTGATCATGAGCTAATGAGGGAATACTTGGTATAGCAACTACTCTCATGTCTCACTTTACTTGAAGATGCACAAAAAGAGTAACTCATCATTATTTATTGTATAGTCATACAATCAGGAATTACTCATTAATAATTCATTAACTATCCTTATCATTCATCACTCACTCCTTTGTATCGTTGTGTACCTTTATTGTAAAGTGTTACCAAAAGTACTAAACAAAAAACAAACAATAATTCAAAATACAAAGTGAAATAATAGTCTTTTTGATGACCTGATATTGTTCATTGGTATCCCCTTTAATTTCTTCAACATACATAATGCTCGAAGGTCATGAGGGGGGGAGGACGACTGGCCATTAAGCCGCTATAGCAACACATACGATCACTGCATTGCAGGAAGTGCCCGCTCAGTTTTCCCATTAACTTTAGCTGAACTTATGAGATTCAAAACCTTTTATGTAAAACACAAACACCCAGCTGCAGACGCACACACACAGATAATCATCAAGCTTTGATTAAGCAATTTTCAATTTCACTAGGCAAATGTGATAAACTCCAAGCTTTTATATAAACATTGCTCTATCTTGTTGCTACTGATATCGGCAGAGAAAAAGTACTTTGTAGCCAGTATTTTGTCACAATCAGACCTCAAGCTAATTTACTGGTTGACTCATACAGTTGGTTTTGCCTCTTAATTAGCAGTCTCGTGCTTGGGAATAAATAGCTTGCCCCCTTGTGCAGTTTATTCGAGTCCTGGTGTTTTGTTTAGTCCATGTCACCTACCCTGTGGACATGTTTGTTTCTCCCTGCATTATAGGTGGTAATAGGGCTGAGTTGTGCCTGCGTGATTGACAGCTGGCAGACATGCTTCCTCAGACAGAGTTGTCCTGATGGGCCTCAAAATAAACAAACCTGGGCCAACTCACTGTTTTTTTTAATGCAGAATTTGTGGGTATCAGCACAGTGTGGCGCTGGATTTTCCTTGCAGATCCCCATTTTATGATCCCTATCCATGAATCTGCTCCATCCTCATTGAGCCTGATTGTCATCTCAGATGTCCAGCACACATCACTGCACACAAAGAACTCAGCATGTGCTATTTGTAACGCCGATAATGGCTCTCTTTCAGACTTTTGTTGCACTTGTTGATGCCGAAACACAATTTTCTGTTCCAATGCTAATATCAAATTCAAGTACCACACTCAGGCTCAGCTAGCTGTCAACACT
The DNA here is from genome assembly GCA_900302685.1 of Spondyliosoma cantharus. Lineage (NCBI taxonomy): Eukaryota > Metazoa > Chordata > Actinopteri > Spariformes > Sparidae > Spondyliosoma > Spondyliosoma cantharus. The sequence continues at coordinate 18,647 of OMLP01044550.1, forward strand.
TTCAGAGGATGTTCATGACATGAATGCGGGTTTGATCATCTGGGAACTTTAAGAATCTTTCACATTCAAGGTACTGCAGTCTGTTTTTTTTTGTATTTATTTTTTTTCAGGCACTTCTCCTCAAGCTGTGCTCCCTTCAACAGTCATCAGTGAATCTTGTGTCCTTGTTGTCACTAAAAGAAACCCAAAAGATTATTTGTAATTATGTTCATTGACCAGCATCGACTGGAAAAACAGAATGTAACACCACTGATTTTAATTTCTGTTACTGAAAATTATTCCCATTTAAGCAGAAGTCACCAACTTCTACTTTTTTAGGCCTTCACACTGGTCTGCCCTTGTATCATTTTCTAATCCCTGGTAAAAGAGAAATTACCCATGGTTACTGCTGGGCAACTTGAGAATCCAGTCTCTATAATGCTCTTAGACAGTAAAGTGAAAGTAGGAAGCTAAGCAACACTGCCATCAGTCTCTAGATTTCCCATCTGTTTTTGCAATATCAGAACTGCGGCTTTCACCACATTTTTTTGCCATTTCTGTTTTCTTTTTTAAAAAACAGGCACAGAACATGAAGGAAATGATTTTAATTTTCTTCCTCAAAAAGCTTTTACCTTTTACTCCACCATTTTAAAAAAAAATTGATAGTCACAACCTCATGTTAGTTTAGTCTCATTTGCTGACGTCCTTCGTCACTCTCTGACTCTTTCCCAGAAGCTTTGGATTGCTCTGGTTTTGGCATTTGGAATTTGTGATAACTTTAGCACAACTCAACAATATGGCCAATGTAACAAAGGTCTAGTCATTTTAAAACATTTCAATGCAAAATAGTTTGACATTTAAAAAAAGAATACAGTGCATTACAATGGTCAAGACATGAGAAAACAAAGCGACTGATTAGAACTGTTGGAAGTATAGAGAGAGAAAGGTATGATAAGAAAATGTCCGTCTCTATGTTTGATTAGAAATCAGACCTCATAAAAAAAATAATAATAATAACTAGTCCCAGTAGTCCTCCAGGTATCACAGATGTATAAAGCTGGACATCATCAGCATACAGAAATTATGTTAGTGGCAGTCTGATAACTGCTATTGTCTATCACACCATCTGATATTGCCGTGTTGGTGTTGTTTCTAGAACAACATAATTAAAGTGCCCCAGGACCATTACTGAGACAAAATGAATTGAACCAATCATGCTTTCATAAATCATAGTATAGGGACCCGGGGGGAGTAGTGCAGGGGAAAAATATGCACATGGTAGAAGTAAGCCTTTCAAAAATGTATCAACCATTGTGAAAGGGTGTATTTTAACTCAATTCATGTTTTCTAACCATAACCTAACCAAGTATCTTTGTTGCCTAAACCTAACCAAAGAGTGACAGAAACTGTAAAGAAATGAATATGATAAATGAGCATTATAATAATCTGTTCTAAATGGGATAAAAACCTCAGTCCCTTGGGTCAGAGTCCTGTATTTACAGTATATCCCTTGCTTTTCTTTGCATCGAAATGATGGTCCTGGACCAACACTGATTACGATGATCTAGGAACAACACCAATAGAGGGATATCAGATCATCTTCTGACTTGGAAACATCGGGCAGTGCCTTCATAAATTGTAAATAAATGCCTAGTTATTCTGGATCGTGTTAGGAATGGAACCATATAACACACTGCTTGTTATTGCTGGGATATTTTTCTGCACCCTTCTGTTTTAACAATTGAAGAAGTTTAGAGGGTCAGTCTTCTCTGCCTTTTTAAGACCATGACAAAATTCAGCAGCAATAAGAAAGTAGTTACCAGTTGAAGCTTACTGCCTGGGATTTGTGTCAGTGGCCATTAGTGTAAAACACAGTCCTCGTCAGGGGTGTTTGGTGTGTCGCAGAACCTTCATATTTAACAGCGGCTTGATCTGTATTTTAAATAGTCTAATCAATGATCTGTTGTCGGATTGAGGATGTTTTTTACTCCTGACATTGCCCCCTAGCTCACCTGAAAAAGGCGTAGGGTGTCGTGGAGGTGAGCTGTTTATTGGCAATTTTCTTTTCTGGCATTAGTCCTGGAACTAATTGGACTAAATAAATACACTGTGGACTAATTTGATTCAATTGTGTTCGGTGTCTGTCAATATGTCTGCCCTTCAATTGCTTCCCTGACTAAATTCATCTTGTTAGCTTGGTGTCTGTCTCTCCCCCTTAGGTCGACTGACTGATGGAGACGGGCGGAAAAGGTGTTTTTTTAAAAATGCAGTAAAATGAGGCGGAATCAGGCATTCTCCCCACGCAGCGGCTGAAATGGAGACGCACTCCATTTCTCTTATGGACGGACAGACGCTCACGCGCAGATGTACACATGCCCCGTTCACATGCATAAACACACGTGCATCCACACTCAGTCATGCAGAAATTGACTCCAATTAGTTGGCCGCTGGTGTCTCTCCTTCTCTCATCAGTGCAGGAGTGAGAGCCTCATCATTAAGAGAGCATGCTTAATGACGGAAGGCCTAACCCTTTCTGATGCAGGCACTCTTTGATATTCCAGAGGTAATCCTACACACCTTCACTTCGCCTGCCCTATTACACAGTCTTTGCCTTTTTCTCCTTGTTATTTCGTTCCTCATTTCTTTGAATATGCGTAGGCTTTGTATGTGGACATGCAACTCAGACGAAGAAATAAAAGTCGTCCTGCCGCTATTTGATAATGTACGCCTAATTTGATGAATTATTTAGCTTTTTTTTTTTGAGATACGGCAGCTTTACTTTGTTGTCAGGAGATGAAATGACAAGATAATAAGCAAACGTGGACTTTGTAGATTGGAGCTTGCAACCTTTTGAAATGTAATGTAAGAAAACGGAATGAAAATGGTCTTTGTTGTATGTGCAAAAATAACTAATAATCAAGCTGTGCTGTCAAGTGGAACTGTCAGTTATCACACAAAACTTAAATATAATGAATGGCACTTAATATTCCTCAACACGTAACACAAAACATACAGCCATGAAACAACCACTTCTCCTGGGAATTTACTTTGATATGGAGTAATTTCGCATTACAAAAATACACATTTCATACTTAAAGGAGCGGCTCTCTGATATTTTTCTAAACACAAATACAATAGCGAAAAAAACAAAAAAAACAATGTGAAAACAATGTGAAAGCATTGTGAAAGCTATCACCTCTTCCAAAGAATTATCACCTGAATCTCCGGCTCAGCTCTCCTTGAACAGACTCCTCTTCACAGTTTCAGCTTATTGCATGGCTCTCCTTGCAACTTCACAGTGTTGGTTCACTCTCAACGCTCTCATAGTGTTATTTTCGGCCTCAGCAGGTAGCTTTTCCTGTTTGCAAAAAACGCTCCAACAAATGACTGTACATTACCTCATCAGTACAAAACTGTTAAATACTAGCTGGTGAATATAACAGACAATTTAGCAGCTAAAAAGAGAGCTAACAAATGAGATAGGAGAAGGTGGAGACCAAAAACAGAACAGTGGGAATTGGATTTATATCTGCCAGGCTGACAGAGACATGCCCCCAAATGAATGCTTATAATTCACAATAACTTCTGAATGTGTAAAATAAACTACTGTTTGCTAAGTTTTCCGTATCTTATGATATATATGATGTTTAGTTTAGAGATGATGCGATCCAGGTCTGCTGGTACCGGACCTTTTTAGACTAAGATGTAAAGTCATGAAAGCAAGGTTGTAACAGCTGTTCTCTGGTCGATTGGCGAGCGTGTTGGACACTTTGTTGTGAGAGTGGGCTGGCATTTTATGTGCGATGTGTTCTTCAAATGAGAAAATCCAGAATTTCCCCCTTAAATTAGAAAATCGTTTGAACTGATCTGGTCAACTGGACTCCCATCAGCCTGAATGACACATATGCATAGATGGACTAAGAAAAAAAAAGTGTGGGGCACAACTCAGCGGGAAGAGCTCCTTCATTCCTACATTGAATCTGATTTTGTTATGCACGACAATAATTTGTTTCGAGCCAGTATTAATAAGAGGTGAAGCTGTCAATTTGCCTGTTTTTTCACAAAGGTGTGTTGCCTTCCATGCTGTAATGAAATTGATTCTGTGTTTGGTCCAAAGAATGAAAGACTTGTTATGCCTACGTATTCAATATATTTCCATCATTTTATTCTTCTTCTCAGAAGCGGACACGTGTTTGTGACAAGCAGCGCTTTAATAATGACAGAAAAAAACATCACTATTCAACAGCATGCGATATAAGGACACGTGGCGCAGGCAGGCACACATCCAAATACATGCACGTACACACAAGCAGACAGAGGACCGGTTCCACTTGACCTGGTATTGTGCTTCTTTTTTTTTTTTCTTTTTTACAGTCTTTGTAACAACGGTTCAATTGAACACTCCCCTGCAATTTCCTCCTCTTTTTCTACATCATATAATTAGGTCCAATTATTGTTAATAACTTTGGGCAAAAAGCCTTTGTTACCAAGGTCAGCATGGTCTGACAAAGCTTTAAAGCTGCCCTACCCTCATCTTACTCTCAGCACCATCCAGTTAATTATGTCCAACATGCACACTTACGCTCTCTCTCCCATCTGTCGCTCTCTCTACCTCTTATGTGTGCACATAAACACACGTGGAAATCAGTGGATATTTAAAGGTCCTTTCCCCCAAACACTCATGGTTGATAAGTTTGAAAGTGGAGTGTCAGACATGTACAACCATGGCAATAAATTGGCAACAAAAAAGTGCCGTCTCGGTCAGCTTCAAAGGGGTCAGATTTAGTACGAGGAGCGGCTACACATGCGGGGACCCGCGGTCCTAAGTTGCAAGTCTTCATTTGGGATTCGCTGCTAATAAACTTTCCTGAGTTTTCCGATGTTCGCTGATGAATAAGGTGTGAAATTACCTTTCTCTCATGTCTCGCTCAATCCGGTTTCACTCCAAAAATAAGTGGCAGGAGTGCGTTCACCCGCAGTGAAGTCGGAAATTTGAAGAGCCGATCATTGAAACAGTCATTCATGGTGGTGGCTTTCTATGTATCGTCAACCTAAATAACAAACAATAAACCATTATAAATCAAGGCTCTGCCTTTGCTTTGGAATAGTGTGATTAAAGCCAACGAGGATCAAATACATGCCACGCAATGAAGCGCCTTACTCTCACCATGAAATATTAACATAAGACGTTTGTCAAAGTTTGGAGAACTGCTTCTCGCTCCTAATTACAAAACTTTCCCACGGCAGCTCTGCCGTCCTACCTTTTTCTGGAGACGGGATCTGCAAGTATGTCAAACTAATTGAACAAACTGTGGTCTAACCTTTGTCACAGCTTTAACTCCTCTGCCTTATCGTCTCACCGTTAACGTTGCTCCACATCCAAGTCATGAGTCAGCCCTGCCGCTAAACGTCAAAGCTCTTGTAGCTTGAATATTAATTTTTAACCTATAAACTAATTTTCAGTAGGATTAGCAAAGTAATGACCTACCCCTGTGAAATCAGAGGGCCCTGTTTCAGACTCCGACCACTGCTTCACTGAGCTGCTTAATGTGGCTGGAACACCATTTTCTGTTTCTATTGCAATTGCGGATTTCGGCTTTCAACAGAGGGCCACTAAGACCTTGAGAGTGAGTGGCAGCGGGGATGATTAACACAGCTATGGAGATGGTGAAGGAGACTTACACATGAATACACACAGGCTCCCTGCTATGGATCAAGACTGGATATGCTTAAATGTTCTTAAGGGATTTACATCCCATAATTGTAACTGCAGCAACGAGTTAGCGGCGTACATGACAGCAGTGTTGGTAGATTCACAGGAAACAAAGTAATGAGATCTACCTTTTGTAAATGAGGCTGTAGCTGTGACATGCAGCCACAGTACAACTTTCTACTTCAGACTCCTCTCAGAGCAGGGGGGAGATTTTGTCAAATTGCGCGTCCATAGGTGTTAATGTGTTTTCCTAATTTCAAGGCATAATGCTGCCATTGTTGTAAGTTTTTTTATTATTATTTTTTTTTACTAATATTACATCCCAAAACCGACAGTGAATTTATCTTACTAACAAGTTTGGTTTGACATACCGGCCTGATGTTTAAAAATAAAGGCTTACAGCTAGAGCGCCCTCCCTCAATGCCCTGCATCATTTTTTGTTTGTTCATTTGTACCTCCTTTTTCATCACCTTCCTTTTCCCCCCTTTTGTCATCGTACTTTCCTCTTTCCTGTCACGTTTCCCTTCTTCCTACCCTCGTATACTCTCTGTGGACAATGGCTTTTTTGGTGAGAGTGTGACGGATTGAGCTGTTTGGCATTCGAGCGTGAGTGGCTAGTTAACGTGAACGGCGCTTGTGTGAACAAGGTGCATAGACGGAACTGCTCATTTGAAAGAGTGGGTATAATGGCTCTGACGCCCATGGCGGAAATGTAATATTATATTCATAATTGTGAATAATAATTATCACGGAATTATGTTGTCAGTGGTGTATAATCACCTGAAACTAGGAATTGTTGTGTTTTTATGACCTTACAATGAACCTTTTATATCTACAGAGGGAGTGGGTTCACCTTGTTGCACCGCCATGTTTCTACAGTAGCCCAGAACAGACAAACCAAATGCTGGCTCCAGGGAGAACCTTTAATGTTTTTCACACTGTGGGCGGGTGGGTCGGATGGTGTTCAGTTGGTTGAAATCTGCTACCACATGTGCTAGATGCTGCTAAATCCTACACACTGGACCTTTTAAGGCCCTGTCGCATCATGAAGTGGCACAGCCATTTGTGTGCATCTGAGCAATAATAATGAATTGATATTGATGCAAAATTTCACAGTTTCCAATGTATGTGTGACCGAGCCTTTATGATTTAAGCGTGGGCGTTTGTAATCTTGCCAGCGAGGGCTGACAACTTTGGTAACTGTGGACAGCTTGCCGTCAACACCTTAAGTACTGCAGCAATTGAAAAGTCACAAGTCTAGCCAAGTTAGTGTAGTTAGTGCAGCCAAAGCTCTTCTGACAATGGCAGTATCTTGTTCATCGCATCACAAGGGGCGACATTTCAATAACTTTACAAGAGAGCCAACGACAAAAAATGGCAATACTTGGTCCTGATTTGGTTTATTACATGCATTCTTTAATATGAAGACTTCATAAACATGTGTATGACAGTATTATTAATGAACAATATTTTGACATTTCCGTGTCATAACAAAAGTCAACAGTAACTTATTTGAACTTAGTATATAACTGAAGTGTAGGTGTTTCATGGCAGACCATGGTGTTTGTCTGAACCTAACTACCGTATTTTCCGGACTATAAATCGCTCCGGAGTATAAGTATAACACATTTAATCTGGAAAGGCAAGTTATTCAACTACACAGAACAACAGGCTTAGTTGGTGTTCGGTATGTTAACGTAACGCAAAAGCAACGCTAACTTTCAAACCGACGTCTGTGGACTGTCCATCATTGCTCCGTTGGTCCTGGCTCCTTTGTCGCGGCTGTTGCGTAGCCCATGACATGTACCTTTGTCGCGCCGATGTTGGATGGTGTCGATGCTGGCGGGATCTTCAGGTGTGCAGCGCAGGAGCTCCTGGACCTCTGCTGTCTTGGTCTCCTGTGTCCCTTTTTCAGGGGGATTACTGGAGCCTATCCCAGTTGACTCGTTGGGCGAAGGCCAGGGTACACCCCTGAATGAGTCACCAGCTCATTGCAGGACCCTTACTGATGGTGCCAACTGCACATCAGGAGCAATTTCGGGGTTCAGTATCTTGCTCAAGGACACTTCGACACGTAGCTCAGTCCCGCCCAGGGGAGCCTGGATTCGAACCAGCGACCTTCTGACCACTGATTGAACGGCTCTACCCACTCAGCTACAGCCGCCCCGCTTTGTAACGTTAACGTTAACGAAAAAAAGTGCGATTTATAGTCCGGAAAATACGGTAAGTAGTTTTAGCGCCTAATCCTAAACTGTGAGCGTACGGCGGAGGTCCAGTACAATTGTTGCTGGCAGAGCTGCACCAGTCATGTTGTTTTGGTTATGGTGACGTATGTAATTTTGGGAGTCATTGACAATTGACCTATTCAATCACTTAGGTGTAAGTGTGTGTTGAATGTAAACCTGATGTGAAACGTCATGTTGAAATGTCGGAATGTTATGTAGCCCATGACATGTACACATGTACAAAAGTATCCGTTGTTCACTGAAACATTAACTGCATGCCAACATTTTATTCTGGTGACTGGGCCGGGTCAATTCTAGCCAGAGTTAGCCGGGGCCATTAACGGCCATTAACGGAATACTTACATTCTTTTGTGTAATTGTTGTGGCTCTTCTCTTGTGTATACACGTGTCTCCAAGCACACTAAAGGCCTCAATGGCCTTCTACGCCAACAAACGCATCCTTTGTCCTCAGATGTGTACATGTACATCCAGTCGGGGCCTCCCACAGGACAATAAACAGGACAACGTTGAAGAAACTGAGGGACAATAAACAGCAAATGAGTTTTTCCTCGATGGCACTCACGATGGAAGACGGACAAAAGCAACAGAGAGCTGCTACCTAGCTGCTGCTTTTAAGGATTTCCCGTATGTTTTATGATTTGTATTCACAAGCAAATGCAAGCACTTGTGAATGTGTGTTTATCTTTCTGAAGTTGAGGCCTTCCCAAATGTTGATGTTAATAGTTGTTTTCAGAGGCTGAATGTCCCCCTCGGTGAATGTTATCTGTTTCTCTGGCTCGTTCTCTCTCCACTGGCGCAGTGCAGATTAGTTAGCTTCTACCAGTTGGTACAGTCTGGGGCTCCAAACGTTCACTTAATGAATTGGCAGTCATCTGTGTGTGTGCATGTGTGTGTGTGTGTGTGTGTGAGTGTGTGTGTGTGTGGCTGAGAGAGAGAGAGTGCAAGAGCGAAGGAGGCCAGTGAAATGCTAAATTAATAGCAGTCATCTTTACATGCTTCCCTCTGCTAGCTAAGCTTGCTAATGAACAGACTTGGATGCCTGCGGTTAGTATCACACACAAATACACAAGACACACACACACACACACACACACACACAAAGCTGTAACACAAATGCAACTCCTTGACATGCTCCTGAAACACTTCCAGCGTGCGGGGCAGTCTTTTGATTCGCACGGTTTGCCTCGCTGCTCCAGCCTTGTTTATCTCTCTTCCCTTTTTCTTTCTGCAAGCTGAAAAAACGAGTCGCTGCACACACACACACGCACGCACACACACATACAAAGAGAAAACACGCACACACACTCACACACGCACACACATAGTCGTACTCACGGGGGTGCTGGGAGCATGAGGCAACCGCGACAGGTACTGAGGTGGTGATCAGTAGGGACAGCTTCGCACATTCCCATTCATGCGCAAGTTTGCCAGCACACAAACACACACCTACACAACCGCACATGCAGGCGCAGAGTGTTGGGTGAGGGGGATGCCCCCAGGGTGCTACAGTTTCTGTAGAGGAGCGAAGGGACCCCCCCAGCTGCTGCTTGCCATTTCCTCGCTGTCTTCCCAATGGGCGGAGAGAGAGCGTGCACGCCCGCAAGTGTCTGTCTGTGTGTAGAAGCGCGATTGCGGCGCTTTCACAGTGGGGTGACGCGCGCCAAGTTTGTGTGTGTGTGCGTGTGTGTGTGTGTGTGTGTGTGTGTGTGTGTGCGTGCGCTCGTGTGTGCCGTCCCATTGGGTGAGACTGAAGCCAACTCCAGGAAATGGATTGGCATGGAAGGCCTCGCCAGGGATTCTGGGGTGAAGATGAAAGAGTTCTTTCACACACACACACACACACACACACACACACAGAAACTCTCTCTCTCGCCTTCTCTCCTTCCTCTCTCTCTCTTTCTGCTTCAGGATGCACTCTTTATCTCCGCCACTTGGGCTTCGCTAACACATGTTCACATGCAAACAGAGGCCTGGGATATGTGCAGCCACACACCCACGCACACCCGCTTCCACACAAACACAAACACATGCGCGGACAAACCTGAAAAAATATTAAAAAATTACAGTCTGTACCCAGTAATTATTATTTAAATGGTCTTGGGCATTCCGCATTACATTTAACTATATGATACTGAAGTCTATTGAGAGATCAGTGGGACTCATATTTCATTCCAGCATGGAAAAGAGCAATAAACACTGCAAAAAACTCTTCTCGCGCTGTGAGATGTTTGCACTTTGTACTCCTACATCGCTGATATAAACATGAATACTAAAATTAGTGCTTTACTTTATTTTTCCACAGGCCAGTGGTAGAGCATTTTGGAAAATGTGCTTTATTAGCTTTCTTTCCCAGAGTAAGGTCAGAAGATAAATATCAATCTATTGTCTGTGGGTTTAGGTACAGAGCAAGAGTCGGGACCCAGTTAGCCTAGCTTAGCATAAAGACCAGTGACTGGGGGAAACAAAGGAAAAAAACTTGGCTCTGTGTAAGAACATGCCCACCATAACGTCACTAATTATTAGTTAAGTTACTTTACAAATGTACTACAAAGGTGCTTTCCAGCAACTCCAAAGCCTCTACACTCATACATCCCATCCAACATCCCTTGGACAGAGGATGGTTCTTGGCCTAGAATAGACCCAACTAACCTTTGGTCCGGAACTGGATAAAAAGACAGATCAAGGAATGTTTTCTCACTTTCTTTAACATCGTGAGTTTATTTCTCTGGGAATAGTGTATGGATCCTGATGAAAAACAACTGTTGTATTCAAGTGGCTGCAGGCTATCTATGATTGAGTATGATTGCAGCAGGATCCTACATCTGGCGAGCTTGAATTATGGTGAAGCAGTTATGAGTGGTTAAATGTTGAGTGATGCAGGGCTGTTAAGCTCGATATTGGATTAGGCTTGATTGACTGAATTAGCGAGTGTTGGGCCTTGGCAGAGGTATGTTCTCTATTGAGTGCCATTCTAGTTTAATGTACATTTTTATTTTCAAATCAGAAACAGTTTAATCCCGTGGAAAAAAAAAACAAAAAACAAATTTAGCTGAACCAAAGTTTTTGGCTTTTGGATCAGTCTTCCTCTTCTTATTATTTTATCGCTCTTGAAAAAGGCATCTGCTAAATTCCCAGATTTATTGTCACCTGCATTTCGTCAAAAGAGTATTTGGATACATTTGATGAGCAAGTATTTGTAATTTGTAACTACGATTATTAGCTGTAATGTACTGAATTCCAAATGTTAATCCCTTGAGCTACTTGTCTCTAATATCTGACACATTAACATGATGAACAATGACATACATGAAAGTGAATGATAGCAAAGGTGTTTAATACAGCAAGTACAATGTGTTAATGACAAAGAGTTCTTGATAGGCCTAAAAAAGACCATACAACCATCTTAGTTGTACCTCCCCTAGCTTTCAGTATTTATGCTAATCAATGCCAGGCCTGTGACTGTAACGCCTAACGTGATGCGATATCAGTTTTCTCAATCCTACTCTCAGAGAGACACCGAGTATGCTCACCTCCCAAAGTGTTAAACTATTCGGTATTTAATCCAGTGTCAAGTTATTATGCATGCATGAACAACAAAATGTGAATGCTGTAGTTTCAGAAAAACCCATGACACCCATGACATGACGCCACTGTTTGCAGCAGCACCTGTTCCCGTTCTTGTACCAGACTAGAAGTTGCAATGATGAGATTGTAATTATCTAAAATTTTGCTGCTAGAGAACATGCAATTAAAATGTCTGTATGGAGCTGGTGCGATCGAAAAAATAAACATTAAAATCCTGATGGGAAGTGAATGTTTATGGATGTTTATCCTCTACAAAAGCAGGTGTGAGTATTTGGGGAAAATGAGGGGCGGGGAGGGGGGCACGGTAGTCAAAATCTTTTGCTGTGTCGTTCTTTTTTTAATTTTTTGCTCGTCAAATTGACATGTTTTTATAAGGCTGGATTGCGCTAAATGCATGTCAGCTACTGGGGGAAACATGCTGGGAGCAGCACTCAGTCATGATATTTGTGTGTGGGCGTGTGCACATGCGTTGGAAGCTAATGTGTGTTCGTATGTGTAGTGTTTTTTCTCCGTGATTGACGTGTAAAAAGCTGCTGATTATCTTTTAGATAATTACTGCTGTTGAGTGGGGAACGGTTGGTTCTTTGATTGGGCGACAGTGGTAGAGATGCATTCAACTGCGGTTTGCTTTTCTTCCTCTTCATTATGTTCCCGATGTTATTTCATCTCTTCCCCTGGTTCATATTATTTCCGAGGACAAGCATTTCGATGTTTTTTTTTTGTGTGTAAAAATGCCGAATACATTTTTGAGAATACTTGTTTGCTGAATATATTGTGTTCACTAGCAACCTTTTTTTTTTTTAACTCCAGGGAAGTCTTACATGGAGGCTATGTACCTCAGATACTCTTTAAGGAGGTTGCCAGGAAGATGTTAAGTGTACAAAGCAGGATAAGACTCTTATGCCGTGTTCAGACCGAAGGCGACAAATTTGCATCTATTTGCTCTGGGAGGCGCAAACGGCACTGCGATTGAAAGCGATGACGCGGAAATATTGAACTCAAGCAAGGTTTTGACAAGAATCGGCACGTTAACGTTGCGGATGTCTGGACAATCATGAACAACAATGGAGGAGAGGATGATAAAAAATAATCGCGGGCGTTTGTGGACACCTGGAGTTGTATGATAACATATTTACTCGTAGCAAGACAGGACGAATAAGGTGCTGCCGTTTAAGGAAGTGAGTGAGAAGGTCAGGCTACCTGGTAAGTTTTGGAAATATGTCTCTGCACTGCACAGCATAGCTCCGATCGATCCGGACTCCACTCAGGGAACAAGTATCTTAAAAGTTGTTTGCTCCACGTCTGGTCGACAAACCTGACAAAGCATGAATTCAGGCTTTTTCTGTGACAGCATTATGATGTCTTGATTCATTCGGATTAATTTACTGTAGTCAGATCACAGGGAAATCCATGTTTTTTGGGTTCATACTGATATGGTTCAGGGTTATTTGGATAAAAAATGTATGACCCCACGGTCAAACTCACGCAAGTAACGCATCGCAAATATTTTTTCCGTGTTTGGTCTGAACACTGCATTACACCGGAGATCGGGGTTCATGTATGGGAACTGAAAAACTATGGGAACTGGAAAAGTTTCTGTTTTGTATCAGTTATTGAAAAGGTAAGCACAAGAAAATTTCTGTTGTGGTATAGCAGACTATAAGTGGTATATGAGCATAGTTTTCAACCATGCTAGTGTTGTGTTCATGCTGGTCTGCTGGTCAAGCTAGAATTATATCTCAACAACTAATGGATAGCCATCACGCATGCATTCATGGTCTCCATAAAAGAGTTTATCAACTTTGACGAGCCCTCGATATTTTCTCTCACACAACCAATAGGTTGACGTATTAGTTTTTTCAGTGTAAAGTCTCAACAAAACTATGGACGGATAGCAATTTCAGCTTATTTGATACACATACCCATGGTGCCCGGAGGCTGAGTCACGCCGTCTTTGATGATCTGCTAGCTTGTTATCTAGCACCACCAGGGGGTCAAAGCTTTCTATTCCTGTGAACTTCCGCTGTATTCTGTGCTTAGTGCCTATTAGCAAGTGTTAGCATGCCAACCCGCTAAAAAGAGATAATGGACGGTGTAAACATTGGATATACTAATCATCACCGTGTTATGTTTGTGAGAATGTTTATGTTGGTGTGAGGGTTTAGCTTAATGCACTGTTGCACACTCTCGCTGCGACTGAGCTCCAACCTTCTTTCCCTGTTTTCTTTTTTTTTTTTTTCACCATTGTTTTCACGTTAACTTTACTCTGGATCACTTTAACACCTCCTTACCCTGCAAAATCTCTAATGCACTCTTGTCATTTCATGGCCTGTGCCACCTGTGCTCTGTAATCCCTCACTTCCTCAAATTTTTTCCTTAAATTACTGCTGCACCTGGCAACCCCTGCCCCCACTACATGCACACGTACACACACAGACACACAAAGTCCATCTCTTGAGGCCAGGCTGGCAGAGGCAGAAACTAGTGCAGATGGCTTGTTTGGGGCCTGTGGCAGAAAGTGGTGAGAGATGCAACTGTTAGCGAGCAGGGGAGCGTAACTGTTTATGTGTGTGTGTGTGTGTGTGTGTGTGTATTTATGTATGTGTGGGTGAGCCTACTATGCATATAATGTGTATAATAAAAAATGTTTCACTTGACTCACAACAGATGATGAAGACTTTTACACCTAGACAGTTTGCAAATGTTTTTAAGTGCTTGTGTAGAGCTCTTTAGAGAAGGTTTATGCGCGTGTTGTTTACTTTATCTGTGTGTAATCTTAAATGTCCTCCTATATGTTATTTCTTTGGTTATGAGGCTAAGGCCTCATCCGTCGTACCATCACAAGGGTTTCGTACTGTCATACCCTGATAGATTATTTACTCTCGACTCTTTTGTTTGAAACAATGCTGTGGTACAGAACACAGCTCCGATACATGTTGAAGTCGGGAATTCCACTGGATGCATGTGTGTTGCTGAGCGGCTCCGGTGCGGTTTTGCTACGCGCAGCACTGCCAGACAGCTGGAGATGCGAAACCGAGGGGTTCCCGCGATAATTACAGAATCACTCTCAACCGCAGTTATACGCATGTGTTATAAACACAACAGTACAAAGTGTTTCCAACTGAAGACTTTGGCTCTTTTTTTAGACTTTTGTGCTGGCATCAACAGAGTGTTTTATTATGAAAATTAACCGGATGTTATGTTGCTCTTTCGGTGTGTGACTTCCTTTCTGCCGGCAGAAATAAAAGCCTTGTTGATACAGAGGAGTCCGGACTGCCGGAGCTGCAACGAAGTAGATATGCAACACAGCGAAGTCAGTGGTAGTAAACACATGATGGGCACGACGGACCGAACACGGATCTGGTGTAATTTAGGGGCCAGTCTGTTTAAAGTCGCTGTAACTTCCGGTTCCATCTGCAGTTAGCAATCCCCTCCCTACTCTGTACCTCACCACAGGAACGTGCAGTGGTCATTGTGAGACAGAGAAACAAACAGGAGGATCCTGCTCTCTGCAAGTTCACCAGCAGCCGGAATTGCCTTTTTATGGAGTTCTCTGTCCTGATTGGATAAATTGGGCAGGAATACCAGAAAATGTATTGGGGGAGACGAAATGTCGGTTACTAAACAAACACTATAACAATGTTTACTGTTCACTTATTTTTTATACAAATGGATCACTTACAGCAGCTTTAAACTATGTCCTAATACGATAATATACACTAATTCTAAGCAGGGTTGGAGTATGCAGTGTGTTAAAACCAGAAAAGTGACATGTAGGCCGTTGTAGGGAAATGGAGGTGCGGCTCGAAGTTGCAAAAAATGTAAAATACATTACAGATGGTGGTGAGACAGCGATGGAAAGATTCGTCTAAAAACATTTTGCCTTTGTCTATGTGAAATTCAATGATGTCATAGCAGGAAAAATGCAACGACACATTTTTTAAATAAAGGGATGTAATTTGGATCTACAGTACCAGCTTTGAGACAAAACAGGGACAGGTTTTGATTTTCGTAAAAAAAATATGTGGATAATTTCTAAAATATATGAATAAATTTTTGTCAAATGATGTTTTGCCTATCCAAACATGTTTTGGTTCAACCTCCCAGTTGTAGATTTTTTTATGTAAATTGTATGTTTGCTGGATCACCACTTGATTTGTGTCAACACCATCAGACACATACAAATATTTATTAAAATTAATTTAAATAATCTTATCGGAAATATTTCACTATTAGTTTACCCAGTTCCCCTAGTAATGCTCACATGTCTTTACATCAATAAAAATGTATTCTCTAAGCCAAACAAGTCTACATTTAGAATGTTGAATGTAACCTTCAGATTTTTAAGCATTAAAAATACACATGCACATTGGAAATGTGTTAGTCTCTGAACTAATGGAGTTGACAAAAAAAGCACATTTCTCCTTATATCACACGTGATTCTCACAGGAGCCATCTTGTTTATCATCTGTTGGTCATGGTCCAGCCAATCTATATAAATAAATGCGAGATTGCAGAAAATTGTACTCAAATGTTGACTTTTAGTCATTTTGGAGTTGATACGCTGTGGTTGTGACATGTGCATAT
>OMLP01044550.1:34776-49167 GCA_900302685.1 Spondyliosoma cantharus
GAAATAAGAGAAAAAAAAATGACTTTAATGCCACATTTGTGAATTGAAATATGATATTTACATCATTTTTTTTTTAAATAAACCACTGAGACTCAGAGTCAGTGATTCTTGATATAAAAACAGGTTTTGATTTTCATAAAGAATATTTGGATAATTTCTAAAATATATGAATACATTTTTGTCAAATTATGTTTTGTCTATCCAAACATGTTTTGGTTCAACCTCCCAGTTGTAGATTTGTTATGTAAATTGTATGTTTGCTGGATCACCACTAGATTTTTGTCAACACCATCAGACACATAAAAATTATTATTAAAATTATTTGAAATGATCTTATCTGAAATTTTCACTCATTTCACTCATTAGTTTTACAAAAAAAAAAGCACATTTCTCCTTATATCACACGGGATTCTCACAGGAGTCACCTTGTTTATCATCTGTTGGTCATGGTCCAGCCAATCTATATAAATAAATGCTCGATTGCAGAAAATTGTACTCAAATGTTGACTTTTAGTCATTTTGGAGTTGATACGCTGTGGTTGTGACATGTGCATATTAGTAAATAGATATGAAAAACAAAGTATTATTAAAACTTTCCAGAGCTAAAATTTTCTCATGTCACCAGGAAGACCAAGGAGGAAGGAAAGGGGTCCTTTGAGTTATAGCTGCCCTAAATTATTCCTGATTTTTTTCCCAATTTAAAATAGTCGGTGTTGACGAACACTCTGGACACATTTTCAATTGACCAGAAAGTACATTAAAAACATTTCAAAATTATTATTTTTTAATGTTTGTGAAATAAATACTATTTATTTTACACATAATATTGGTAAAGTTCAATTTTATATTCTTTTTGGACTTTTTAAAGTATTGGCACTAGTCACATATCATATCATTTTGAATAAAAATGAAATGTTAGACAATATCAACACTTTGTGGTGCTGCCCTTGTCCTGTTTATGATTTTGGTTAGGTATTTTAAAATATATTATGCATATTTTAAGCTAAAAACTGTGATTTATGTCACGGACATGCTTCGTCCCAAGTCTCAAGAATCACTGAGCCAAATATTCTTTTTTTTAATTCAGAAAATGTCATAAACATAAAAAGTAGGAACTAGATTGTAGCATCCTAACAAGTCTGACATGCCATCAGGGATGGATTGGTTAACTAGCGTAGTGATAGATTTTGAGTGAATCTAACAAGATTAAGAGATAAAAAAAAAAAAGTCCCTACCATGCATTGTAGGTAAATTAATTTCATATCACGGGCCCATTCTTATTTTTGATCCATAACAACTGTGGCCAACAGAGACTGTAGATTATTGTATTTTAGATTAAAGGGTTGTGATCCTAAATAGATCAACCGGTTGCAGTTTTGTCCGAATTTCGAACCTTTGGAGAATAGCAGGTTACGTGTAAATACAGGCCCAATCATGAAGCCACTGAAGAAAAATGGCTCGCCTGACCACACTCGTGATTTTTTGCTTGTACTATAGTCCTCTGGGAATCTGTCATTAAAACTGCTCTCTGCAGCTGACACCCGTGAGACTGCTTTCTGCCACTGACATTCATACTCTTCGCCTGCTTGACCTTGTTCAGCAACATCAACAATGAGTTTTATGATTACAGCAGTCTTGAGTCTTGTTCAATAGCGGCGGAGCACTCTTTATGACCCACTGCAGGGAGAAACTCCAGTAAAGAGTATGAAGTGAATCTACTATCTCGGTGCTCACAGAAAATTGTGGCACAACACGTTTGATGGCGTTCGGTGGCAAGCGGCCATCTCAGATAAGCAATGTCACATACTATTCCGGTTCCAAACTTGTATTTTTGCTGCATTTCTCAAAGAATAACGGTAGGCTCTTTTTTCTAATGTTCGTTATCTCACTATGCAAATTGCCTTGGCGTGACCAACGACGGAAACTCCAAACATCTCATGCCTGTTGGATATAGACAAGTTGAACTGTGAGACTCCTCAATTCATCCTCCGCACTCCACTCTACAAAATAATTTATTTTGGTTTCTTCTTATGTAGCATAAATGGGACTTCACCTCCGTTTCATTCTACAACCCTGGTGTTGTAAAATGACTAATACATTAACCTTTGACCTCTTTAAAGGCACCAGAGTCCATGTGATAATAGTCAACTGTGATAATATGAGGGGGCTGCCCTGAGCACAGATCGGCCCGTCTGGTGCCACTGGAGCTCAAATAGTTGGTCAGGGCGGCTGAGGCATAGGGGCTAGAGCCATGTCTTGTTATGGGAAGGTCCCTGGTTCAGTTCCCCTGGTCTGCATGTTGACGTTTCCTTGGACAACCCCAAACTGTTCCTGATGTGCTCGTCGGCACCCTGCATGGCAGCCACTGCCATCAGTGTATGATGTTGCTTTGGACAAAAGGGTCTGTTAAGTTTTGTATGGAAAGAGGCAGAAGATAGAACTTTGTCCAAACACCTCTTGGAGGCAAAGGAAACAGTAATCTGCTTAAAACTTTGTGTAGGCAGGATGCTTTGCATAAATCCAACATGCACTTGTCATGCTGTATAATAATTGCACTAATATTAATGAATAATAATGACAAACACTTTTAGGAGGAAGTTCCTGAAAATCTGTCTTCAAATCTGTTCCTGCTTCCTGTGGTTCTGCATGGTTGTACTGCAAAAACAGATGGCCACAAGACAAAAAGCGCAGACAGATGTGGGTGGTGGTCTAGACTTGCCGTAGAGTGACAGCTCTATCATCTGTTGTGCTGCCAAACCCCATTAAGTGAGTTACCCACAATAATGTGAGAATATTATCTTTATAAACACTTTTTTTTTGTCTTGCGCTGAGCATGTATATATTATTTATCTCACATCCCCTCTCCTATGCAGTATTCCCAGCTCAGATATTTTGCTGAGCATGACAACAGTGGGGCTGGGCTTTTCCGAGCAGTTAACACACAGGGCCTCCCATCTGTGGGGTAATGACAAAAATCTTGCCTCAAACTGTTCATTGAAAGTCATTTAACATATTTAACATTTTTCACTCCAGCAATCATATTCATTGAACATTGTATGAGGCAAGCGCTGACTTCTCAGACTCTCAGATCTCTGGTGTAGATTCAGTTCTTTAAGGATGGATTTACTGAACGTGTTTCAGATGGGTCTAGGCTTGTGTTTTTTTGCTCAAACAATGTTGGGATCTTTAAGAAAAAGCGCTTGAGTTTCCGCTCCCATGTAAGCACAAAATTGAGTAGCATTTTACCCCTGGTTTAGTAGAACAGCTTGTTTTCGGGCCTAACTATACTCCTGATTGGACTGGGATTGTTTTGTCGGGAACAGCAAGCAAAACAACAGTGAAATTAAAAAAGGTGTGCAATGCTAAAGAATGAGGTGTCACATCTCAGTGGGACTGGAGGTACTAACATCCCAAGGTCTCAGTGCCGAACGAAACCAAACAGTGGCACAGTGAAATGATTTTGCGAAATCTTACGAAATTAGCCCATTTGAGAAGTTTGGTGACATAGTGACTACTTATGGGTTTAGTTGGAGACTGTGGCTGATGATGTAAGCAACATGCTGGATACCATTTAAATCATTAGCTGTCCAATGACACACTAGAACTAGCCGGTAACATGCTGCTCAGCCACAATAGCCCATCAAGCTAGATGAACAATATAGTGAAGAGTTCTCTCTCTCACAACTATAAAGAATGTTGTTTTGGTGGATACATTTCTACAGGTGAGTTGTATCAAATGTGATGGTGCCCCACTGGTCATATAATCCATTTTGTATCTTTGTTCCCTCAAAGGACTGTTCTGTTGACACAGTTCGTATTGGTCAATTTTTTGTCAGTGCATCAACGTTGAGGTTTGAGTTAAGCCCCGTACCATACAGAGTTACTTTACCTCTGTGAGCAAATTGTGGAGACTCCATTGAAAAATAATCGATTTCAGTCCAAAAGCTTGCCCTTGTAAAAACTGGTTTGACTTAGCCCTTGGGCTATTTCCCATCTTTCTTGATAGATCAGAATTTGCAGAAAAAATATATACTTCTTGTTGACTCCTTCAAGTCTCTGTCTGTCTGCCGAGCTTCACTGTGGCTGTCAGAAGAACAACCGTGTCTGTTGTCTTTCTGGCCAGATGTTCAACTCTGCTGGACACATGGCTAGATAATCTGGGAAGATCGCAGCATCATATCGCCGTGCTCGCCTCTGCATCTAGGAGTGATCAATATACCCTCTCTTATCCTAATTACTTCCAAATCATTTTCAGCATAGTATTGTTACCTGATGATTTCATCCCTGAAAGTTCACTATTTTTTTTCACATGAAATAATAAATGCTGACCCTGTTTAGGATGTTAAGGAGAGATTTATGCTCACAGAGCCTATGCCTGTTGACTTTAGCATCTGCCACTAAATCAAAGTGTAAGATTTACAACGGATAAAAAAGCCAAACACTGATGGTGAACATTCAGTGTTGGATGAAGTATTGCAGCGTAAATATACTGACAGGCAATGAGTGGTTACAAAAAAACAATGAGTTAACCATAGCCTTAAACAAGATTGAAAGAGTACTAGAATATTATATTCAAGTAAAAGTACTGTTAACCTACTTACATTTTAATCAGGTAACAGTCAAAAGTACTGGACTAAAAAGTTACTTAGATAAAAGTAAAATGTAAGTGCTATTGGCAAATTAAATATTTAGGCTACTATTATTATATTTAATGTCAATCCAACAACATTAGTGACCATCATCATCCAACTCATAACTAAAATGAGCAACAAGGAATATATCGACAAAGGTTCTCAGTCATCCAGGTCATCGTAATTCTAAGTGCCTTATGGTAGGCAACTGAACTTGTTTCAGTTTCTTGAAGTATTTCACCTCTCATCCAAGAGGGGACTTACAGGCTTTAAAGAAAATAATCGATCTTTGAACAGAGGAGGTGGCCTACAACACTACTTATCACCCACCCACAATGCAGTACTGAGTTCCCTCCTCAGATAGCTTGACAGCAATTCACACCTGGGCTCACCTAGCCCTAGCAACCCACGTGAAGGTTGATTGGGTCAAGTGGCCCTAATGACTCTGTAAGAACACACCCACACAGAGTTTAAAAGCCTGCAACTCCCCTCCAGTTAGTTAGAAGTGAAGAAGCCTGTTGGATGAGAGGAGAAACTGAAACATCCAGATCCAGTCCAGTTGCTTTTGATATAGCACTTAGAAATATAGAAATAAGCTATACACAGAAAGTAAATATCTGATACTTTACAACAGAATAAAACATCACCATGATGCCAAGACACTACAGATATGTATAAACTTCACAGAGGCAGTTTTTCACACTGCATAGCATGCACACACAGCATTACCTTCCCAAGCAAGGCAGTGGTTTTACTCACCTGTTTGACCCTGAACGCCATTCTTTGAATCCTGCGAACAGTGAATGCCTTAACATTCCACTTGTAGTTCAACACCTCTGCTTGACCATTCAGTTCTTATTATAAGTAGACCTCTCAGTCTGTCCGTTCCACCAGGCTCCTCAAAGTTTTAAGATATTTGAGCTGAATGAGGCTCTACAGTCAACTGTGACAGGAATTGTTTGAAACAGCAGAAAGACCTCACACCTCACTGGAAGCAGACATTTGCAATCAATGTAGCAAAAGTAGAAGTCACAGCTGGAGGATCCAAAATGAGCAGTTTTGCATTTAGCATTTTTGTCAACCCCAGAATGCACCTGTTGGACACACAGTATTGTAGGTCCATCTGATTTGTGTCATTTGGTGCGCTAGCCAGGTGTTGACCGTTTTTAACCATGACCTTAACCCATAATGATGTTGTGCTTAACTATAGTGCATTATTGTGCATAGTTTTTGATTCTGCCATGGTGCCGACTTGAAATGTAGCTAAGAACAACACACTCAAGGAAAGTTGTTAAGTAAAAGTAAAATTAATTATTTTAAAAAGTACTCAAAACTTTTTTTTTACAGTCACACTTTGTGGTGTCAACATTGACCGTAGCTATTCTCGAACTGTGGGTATGAAAAGCAGGACTAAATTGTGTGCAGTCAGGCCGTAGGCTTCACAACAGAACAGAGTGTTTACGGTATGGGAACAAGCAGACACAGAAAAATCTAAACTTAACACACGTCATACAGTTTTCCCAATGATTTGTCAGACATATTTGGGTTTCTGCCAGACACACACAACCATTACAAACTGGCCCGCACTTTGTGGGCTTACTGACAAATTCCCTTTAATTAAGCTGAGTCTATATCTGGATTATGTCTGAATAATCAACACTATTAGAATAAAGAAGAGTTTGAAAAACAAAATTCAACACATTGCTATAGTTAATATTTAGAGGAAAAATATTCTGTCAATTGCTAGAATCTGAGGTTTCTGAAGCTCTGCTTGACACTGACATCAATTTTTCACATGCATCATTTAGAGACTTGCTCTGCGACATGACGTATCCACCAAATTTAAGGTGTCCAAGAAAGGAGCCCTGTTGGATTCCTGTACAATCCCCAATCCATCTAGGGATTATTGTATTGATCATTGTTTGGCACAAAGCCCAATGTCTTCCCATTTCATGGTTAGTGGCCGCAGAACATGTTGAAGTGCCCTTTCCTCACTATAAATGCATCACAACTATATATGAGCTTGGTGCCCCGGCCACCACATACAGCTGTTGCCCTTTAAAGTTGCCCCTGCCCCTTAAACGTCCTGAGTCCACCACTGCCCCAAATTTATGAATATCCTCTTAATACTTTATGCTATCTACACATTGCATCATAAATAAACAGGTACACAAGTAAAATCTGACTGCATTCAATCTGTTTCCTTTGCAGATCACTTTTTTTTTTGGTTTATGTCTGACAACGGGGACAACAAAGTTTATTTTAATTCTCTGAGAAATGTGGTATGACATGCATTGAAAGGTATCAGATAACACCTATTCACATAAAGAAAAAGAAAAATACTGCCCCAGAGAGTGTGACAGAGAAAGAATTTCATTGAATACACACATCCCCACACACCTCTTGTGAGCATTAATGGAGTCTTTCATTACCGTCTGCGGAGACTGTCGGTAGAGAGAGTGTATTTGTGTGGTTGTTGGGATGTGTGGGTCTATTTATTACTGTGGGTCGCCGCTTGTGTGAGCGAACAATGATAAAAAAAAAAAGAAGCGTAGCCACAAAGCAGCAGTCGTATATTTGACACAATTTTCATTAGCTCCCACTCACGTCGCGCGTTCACAGTACAAGCAGACCCACACAGAGGAGCTTGATGTGTTGCACGAACATACATAAACAGACACCCCCAACACACACACACACACACACACACACAGAGTACGCTGACGGTGCCAGCTCGTGACATTTCTGAGCATGCCATAGGGACGAGCGGTTGAGGGCTGGTGGAGGGCTAAGTGTCTGTCTGTAGGCCTGAGATAACGGCTGTCACCTCCCCGAGTCCTCTCGCTTGCACATGTACACACAGAAACAAACACTAGCGCTGAAATACACACTCCCCTCCTTTTCTCTCACACCAGTCCACAATTAAACCATCCATCCGCTGTGACAGTGAATGCTAGTCAGTCGACCGTTCAGCCGCGCTCGATATCAATAGAGTCCCTCAGTTTCTCTCTGTTGCGCTCTTTTGTTGCCGTGTCGAGATGGGAATGGCTTTAACAGTTGGTAGAAGTACATGGCCTGTGAATAGAGATGGCTTATGGCTGTGTTTAGGCATTGTGCCGCCCTCCTGTCTTTCAGCCCGAGATCTTTTAAAAGTGCCGTGATTGTGGCGAGAGCGGTGATGAAGCATTGTTTTCCGAGCAATCAACTTTGGCACATGTGTGTGTGGATTGTCTTTCCTGTGAGGCACTCGGTGTACCTCATTGTGTCGCTGGCACATTGTGCCGCGACATGTGTGCGCGCATTTACGTTCGAAGTCGAAACAAGCGGGGGGGAAGATAAGGCAGTTGGAAGATGTGCAGAGGTGCAACGGCAGTCTTTTCACAGAGACAGGAGACACACAACTGCCACCTTTCGCTAACGTACTAACCTCTTTTCTTTCTCAGGTAATCACTTTTTCTCATTCAAGCATGAGAAAAGACAGGCGCGAGGAGAGAGTGGGAGGGTGCGGGGTGAGGGAGAGAATGAACCATTGAAAGAATAATACCAATTTCTGGGCTCCATTGATTTGGACAAATGGCGACACATCACGGGCAGGATAGTACAATAGGGAAAATTTCCAACAGAATAAATGTAGAGCGGTTTTGTTTTAGATCTGCTTGAGAAATAAACTGTGTATGTGTGTGTGTGTGTGCGCACAGGCATTACCAAACAGGTCCATTTGTCAGTACAGATTGTAATTAAGGAGGGCTAGATCAGGAGCAAGGCAACCCAGAAACAATCAGACTCCCATTCCGGGGCTGTGAGAGTGCGTTTATGCATGTGTATGTGCGCACGCTGACATATGTGTTGACATCCAGTGGGAATCCATTTTGAAGCCAAGGCCACTCTCTCTCCCGCTCAATTTGTCTCTCCCCGACACCCTCCAGCCCACAAAGCGCGATCACAGCAACACTCTTATTCATCCACATCCCGTCCGTCCTTATCATTCATCCCTCCTCTCCTCCTTATTTCATTCTGACTTCCTTAGCTCTGCGAATACAGAGCTGTCTAAGAACTCTCAGGTGGTTCAAGTCCATTACTTTGGGAGATAGAAAAACACTGCTGAGGTGTTCTGATTGAGGCCTATTAAAATTCATAAGCTGTGGAATAAGGCCAGAGATAAAAAAAAAAAAAAATGCAGCTCTGAAGGGCGGAGGAGTGGTGTATATGGATGTTCGTGTGTGTGAGTATGTGTGTGTGTGTGTGTGAATTTGTCCAGTGTTTATGAAGAACGAGGGGAGGCGAGTAAAGAGAGCGAGAATGATAAACGCTCGGTGATCCCACGAGCCTTTTACCTCTTTAAATTATCTCCATACTTTTCTCCACGTCTCTTGTCCTCTTGGTATTTCCCTCCTTCTCTTGGCTTTGACAATACTTTGCGTGTAGCCTCACACCCCTGCTGAATCTTATTGTCCATATTTTCCATAATTTTTCACCGCACCTTCACATCACACTGTGAAATACTTTCTCCAGGCAGCTATCTGTCCTTATTTTCTTTTTAGCTAGTTGCTGTTGATAAAAAAAACAAAACAAAAAAAATTCCCCACCGGTTTCTTTATGGTTATGGAGGCATGGAACACCTGGTATTTTTCTCTGTTTCTCGCTGCCTCTGCTTAAAACACACACAAACGCGTGGAGTACATTAAGAGGGGGTGGATCGATGGGGGCCAGAGGTCAGTGGAGAACGCACTCTGACTGTTAAAACTCCCATTTCAATGGGAGACGGAGACTCGCTCAGAGCTACCCATCTCCTTCGCCTCTCTTCATTCTTCTTCCTCTTCCTTGTTCGCCTCCTTCCCTACAATGGACCCATCCCTCAGCCCAGCCGCCTGGGATAGATGATCACAAAGACTGTGTAGAACGAAGGGGATGGAAGCAGGGAGAGAGTGCCTTCGCTTAGCTGGCAAAAGCGAAAACAATATAACAGAAAAACAAGTGGGGACAGCGGTGGAGCAGTGTAGTGCCAGCTGGCTCTTTTTAACATAACAGTAGCCTAGTTAGTGTCGGCACACCTGTTCATTTGCCATGCGAGATGACGGCATGACAGCACGTTACATACTGTAACACCATGAACGCAGGTGGACTCTTCTCACGGGTTTGCTAAGCCGTGGTTGCTTTTTTCTCTGCAATGACAAACTTTGCTTACACCGAGGCCATCAGGATGGACCTAATGAGTTCGATGACAGCTGCCACTGTAAAAGAGCAGCCATGTGCACATTCCTTAGTGATTCGTCGCTGCAAACTAATGCAGACAGGAGGAGTGCAGATAGCAGGTCAAGCCTCTGATGCCCAGTTAGAGGGCTATGAAATAATGAAGATGAAATTGTATTAATTTAAATGGAGACAACTAATCTGAGACTAATTCACACATGACTGTGTGGTGTATGCACGTGTGGCCTGCTGTAACCATACACCAACAGCAGCAAAAAATGCACAGGAAGCAAGCAGAGACAGCAATATACCTGGAAGATAGCATCTGAGCCTGCAAATGGACTCCAGCATGTAGCTGCAGTACTTCAGTCGTGAGCAACAACAATAGATAAATCTGTACTCATGGCAGTGTGAGAGATCAAGCTGCATTGCTGGAAATAAAAAGGTTTCCAGCATCGACCATGTTCTGTGTACCCTAACCCTAGCCAGGTTCCTCAGGACTAAGCCCAATGAAGACCAGGCCCTCCAGGCTTAGCAGGAGGCTGGGACCAAAGGGCAGGTATTTTCCAACCTTATTTTGGATTTACAGACTTGAGCGAGCAAACCGACGCTATGTAGCTAACCCTGAACCCTGGTCTTATTGGTTCTACTGTGGCTAGCCTCACTAATAGGTGGTGCTTTGGACCAGGCTGTTGCTGAGATTGGGGAAATACAACATAAATGCCAAACAAATCTGGGCAAGCAGTGTGAGCCTCCTAAAGCCTTTCAAATAAACATAGATCTTCCAAGAAAACATTTAAAAAAACGTTTGTTTCTGAATCGGACTGAAAGCACACACAGAATCTAGCCCCCTGGATTAGCTATTGCAAACTGAATATGGACCTACTCCAACTGTCAGTGGCCTCACCATCACACATTTAAGCAAACCAGCACAAAAATTAATAAGCAGCTACTCGCGTCGGTGTGAAGGTTGCTCTGTAAGTAACTTCCTATGTGGTTACCTACCAACAGCTAATCCAGGAAGCTAATCTACCAAACATGTTATTCATGGTCATGTTACGTATGTGACATTGCTAACATCTCGTACGTGACATCGCACTCTGATCTTTTCCTGATCTAACCAAGTAGTTTTTGAATTTTCTTGTGTTGCATAAAGTAAACACAAATCACTGTTGACTCTTTGTCACAAACCGGATGCAAACTCCTCTGGAGGGAAAGTCTTAACATAATAAAAACTCACACAAGCACCCCATCCAGTTCCTGACCTGGACCGGCTTGCTCTTTATAGTACTGCACTAGAGCAGCGCTTCAACAAATAAAAAAACATTGGAGCCATCGGGCTAATGACTGTATGTGACGCGTCAGGAGTGAGAACAGGCTGTCTGGGCGTTTTTCAATAATCCCTGAAGAGCCTTCCTGTCCAGTGCAGTGCACAAACCATCGGCCTCAGAGGCAAGATCCTGAAGTGATTCAAGTGTTTCGAGGCGTATGTCCCAATTTGAATTCCACATTTCCTGAATCTTTACAATATAGATGAGTACAAAGTCGACAAGACGCACATAATAAGCAGGGCTTAATTTGTGCCAGGATCTGGGACCTCCAAGATTGGGACCAGCACCTCTATGACAGCATCGGGCACCTCCTTTGTCACCATCAAATAAATGTTGTATAATATTTAATGTTATCGATCCTGTCGTTCTTTGTTTCCCCACTGAAGTTTCTCAAAAATTGCTCGCGTCTCTGAATCTGATTTGACACCAGAAGTGTAAAGCTCAGAGTTGTGTCATATTATCACAATAAACCTCACAAATAAGTGTTTGTGTGTCTCTACAGATTTTAAAATTTTTTTTTAAGTTATGTAAATTGTTAGGACTCATCATCAGCACATTTCCATCCATTATCTAATTGTTCATTTGATTCAGTACCAGCGGTATTGAAATACCACCACTTGCTGATCATGGCTGGCTATAAGACCTCGCTTTAAATCCTTGGCCTCGCTTGTGCTGGAGGGTTCCCATGCCTTGAATGAGAATATGTCTATCCATGCAATCAACTGGCTGTGTGCTGAATCAGTCGTACCCTCTCAGTCTCCCCGCTGCCTAACAATATGCGGTCCTGACGGCGCTGTAGCAGGTTCCTTCTGTTTCCATTGACCGACACATCGCAGGTATCCCCCTTCCTCCGATGGCCCTTTTTTCTTTCCTCGTCCCCTCCCACTCGCCCGAGCTGCTGTCATCCCTCCCTCTGTCCCTCTACGGCATTGGGATCACGCCATCTGGGTTTGACACACACATTTGTTTGGTCCCCATTGTGCTAAGTGGATTCACGCGGAATAAAGATTACCTGTAATATATCGAGGGGGAGTGGGACGCGTGGGGGGGGAAGGAGGGGGAGGTAAGACGAGCGAAGTGAAGAGCTGAAGAAGAGCGCGGAGATTGATGATTGATCCGAACAGGCCGCACTAAAACAGTGACAATAAAAGAGTGAAGCGGAGGGAGTGCGGTGCGAGAGAGAGAGAGAGAGAGAGAGAGATGACAAAACATATGCTGCTCTGTCTACGCCATCAATCTAAAGTTGTGAGCTCACCTGGAAATTGTCAGGCATTAGCGTGTTTGTGGCAGCGCGCGAGCGTGTCTGCGTATGAGCGACTATGATGAGTTTCCTCACAACCAATATACATATTCAGTGAAACCGCGCCACTCGATCATCCCCCCTTTCCTGTGTTCGTCAGATCAGCGGCCGAGCTGGCGTTGATGTGTAATGCCTGCGCGCTGTCGCTTCCCCGTGTCTTTTCAGATTGTGTTTGTGTACTGTGCCAATGCGGCCCAAATAATGGTCCATTTTTAAACTCAACGGGACCTTGGCATCCGCAGAAGAGTAACATAGGTGCGCGTTTAAGAACACTGCAAGGGGAAAAAAAAAGACAAACGCGGTGCAGGATTTACTGTTGCTCCATCACTCAAAGACAAAGAACTATTGGAGAGGATTGAAGCGGTTCTTCAATTTGTGATTGTTTTTTTTAAATCACCTTCAGCCCACAAAGCCCCCGCGGAAGAGACTCTCCAAGTGTATGAATCATTTTATCCGATGAGGGGCATTAAAACAGAGGGCGCAGAGAGAGAATCCCCACAAAAAGCGGCAACTGTACGAACCGAACGGTACTATATATGATTAAAAGTGCTGTTTGTCTTCTTACAACTTATTAAACCTGCTGCGAGTCTTGTACAAGAACTGGATATCTTTACCCATAAATATGGAAATATGGATCTCCAGCTAAATGCGCTTTTGTTTATGTAGCAAAGAGCTTTGCACTCTATTTCACAGTTAATACATTGCTTCCCGCAGAGCAGTACATAATCCAAACGTTATTTTTCAATGCACAGCACATTTCATTTGCAGATAACATACCCCATTGACTTTGTGCAGCCGTGTCAGGGGGGGAAAAAAAATTCCTCCGTTTTACGCCATTTGTCTCCCATGTCTGTACGTTAAGAAGCCAATAAGCCCTAATAAGTTAAACCGATAATGATGAAGAACAAAAAGAAAACAGTCTTAAATCAAGCCGCCACAGTTAGCTGAAAACCCCCCTTTTGATCAGAATCCATAATAACGCTCGATTAAAAATGACTCAGCTGGTTATGTTTTCATTATAGAGAAAGAGGGGAAAAAAGGGGAAGAAAAAAGGGAGGGGTAAACGAAGGAGAATAAGAGAAGAAAATCTATCATAATTAGGGACGGCATAAAGAATGGAAGTGTGTGTCTTTTTATAGATGGCTGCTAATTGAGGAGAGAGCACAGAGCCGATTCTGCTGCGTATTAGCTTTTAATTACCCTAAACGAAAGCAAAACACACAGACATAAGTATGCGTGTGCACCCACGCACACACGCACAGAGATGGGTCTGGCTTTTATTCACATTCCAGCATTGACTTGCACACACACACACACACACACACACGCACACACACACACAGTTCACACATTCTTTGTTGAAGGTTTTTAGTCTCTAGACGGCCTCACAGTTCTTTAGTGTGTGCCCGTCCCTGGCGAGATCATTACTTTACTTTGGAGGCCTGCATGCTCAGAATCTCAACCAGCTCATTATCGAATATACCAATGTTTAATAGCATAATTATTACATATTTCATACCACTTGCTGATGGAAAAGCTAGCTGAAGTGTGCCGCAATTTTATGCTTGAGGGTTCGCTCTTGATGTGAGCTGAAGTTTGTCAGCTTCTATTATTTATTTTGGCCCTAACAAGTCAAACTGCATCTGCCGAGAAGAACATCATCAACACCAGACAGACATTCATTAATTCATGTGACAAGATGGTACAGCAGCATCTGCTGAGGAAGACAGTGATCGGCGGCAACGGGGTTTTTCGTGATTTGTACGTGGTGACTGTACTGACTGATGATTTCAGTGTGAAAATTTGCCGATACGGCTGGAACGTGCACACACACACACACACACACACACACACACACACACACACAAAAAGTTGCGGTCAACAATCCAAAGAGTGCATTTTCATTGAATCATTAAGGGAGGGTGTGTCGAGATGTGTA
>OMLP01044552.1:3776-16153 GCA_900302685.1 Spondyliosoma cantharus
TGTATATATATATGTATATATGTATGTATATATATATGTGTATATATATATGTATATATATGTGTATATATATATGTATATATATGTGTATGTATGTATGTATATATATGTGTATATGTATGTGTGTATGTATGTATATATATATGTATGTGTATATATATATGTGTGTGTGTATATATATATATGTATGTATATATATCCGGTAACTTTAAGTTACTTTGTAAAATATTGGGCCACCATAATAATCAGACTGAATTGCCATTTTGTTTTATTTAATTTAATTTACTCGAAATTGTGTTCACATTAGCTTCATACTTTTTCCCCAACCAGTAGTGATGAATCTGTCCCACCAACATCATTATCGGGTGACACAAAAGCTATTGTAATGGTTGCTTGGAGAAGTTCGCTTAGAGGTGTTATTAAATAACATTCAGCCACTCAATTTGGCTATCCATCTCCCCCCTGCTGTTGCATTTATGTCCCATTTATGTACCACTGTCGTATGAATCATCTGCCTCCTCAAGTGGCTGCCAGTTTGTTGCACTAACATTGCGAACGCTGGCTAACAATAGTGATATCAGTGCTAGTTAACTAACATTAGGGCAGTGCAATATGCTGGGCGCATACTGTAGAACTCTGCCTTTGCCATTTCAACAAATTGGCAACTACCAAGAGTCTTGATGCTGAAGAAATACCACATAATTTGTCTACATATAAGTGTTGTCAGCATGACCTTTTTAATGTTGTTCACATTGATCAAAGACATGCTGATTTTTTATTACTGCAAGTCGACTTACAACAACTTGTTAATCTTATACAGCCTTATTATCGTTTTTTCTGGACATTTTTGCTGCTATTTTGTTTGAACATAGCTACAATATGTTGCTAGAACATGACGTCCCCACGATGCCAGAAAGTTACAAAGTTAATTTACTTAAGTACAATTTTGAAGTACTCTACCTGAGCATTTCCAATTGAAGCTACTTTATACTTATATTCTGCGGCATTTAAGGTAAATATTGTACTTGTTATTCCACTACATTTATTTGACTGATACAGTTGATAATCGCATCAATTACTTTTCACTGATAATGATTAAACCGATAGTTCCCAACCTTGTAGGCTCATAAGCCCTTACAATTAGCTTGTGTTTTGTTGGGGCCCTTTCTCACAATTCAAATGTCAATGAGTTATTAATAGTGAGTGATTTCCCCTTTAAACTTCTCAGTTTCATTTTAATAACGGTTCGAGGCTCCAAAAGCCTTGTCTATCAAGTCGGTCAAAGATCTCCCACAGGTGTTTAACTGGGTTAAGATCTGGAATATGAAGGTCTTAGCCTATTAGTCACATAATTTTCAAATCATCAACCCACTCAAGTTACCCATTATGTATTTTCATTTTTAACTGCCTGTTTCTCCGCTCATTTACTCAGGTTTGTCTTTAATTTGTCAGCCATCTGTATCTAAGAGTTAGTGAGTGAAGTTGCATTTATCAGCCTGGATTTTAAGAAAGTCTCTCTTGTAGTTCCTCAGAAATATGTTGTTTATGCTCAAATGTGAGTCAGGGATTCTGGGAATCTTTTGTTCTTTTTGTTTTCCTGGAAGGAAGGGGAAGGCTAAAATTATCAGTTGACCTGAGCCAGTGAACGCTCACCCTCACCCTCTGTCTCTCTCTGCCTCTCCCGCTTGTACAGACACACTACACAGTACCAGACACAGAGAAGGACCTGGAATCTCTCTCCGCCGCCATCGAGTGTGAACAGCCGCAGCCTGACCTTTACAAGTAGGCCCTCGTGATGGTGCCCCAACAAGTTTACACCACCAGCATGCATTGCCTGTGATTTGTTGGGAGATGGATTAACTCAATGCCGGTCCTAAGTGACTGTAATATTAACATGTAGATTGTTAAGTGGAGATGTTTTGGCAAGCCATTCTGTACTTATGGGTTGGTTTTATTTTAGGAATAGTGAAAGTATGACTGGTATGCTCGAAGTAGTTATACTTAGTTGATTAGTATTCACATGAAGGAATCTCAGTTCAGTCAACACACAGCCTGTGGCTCCCCCTTGGGGCATGGAGTTGGAATAGTGTCATTTAGCCAGGCATCAGAATGGTGTTTGAGAAGTGCTAAGTAAGCTATGGTGCCAAATACTTGCTATTCGTTGTCAATAAAACTGACAGCGTGCTGCTGGCTAATCACCAGTAATTAGCTGGCTCCCAAACCTCTGCAACTGATTTTAGGTCAATGAGTACTTACAGTTCTGTAAAGTAAATGGACTCGGCATGGATTTGGAGTCCTCAAGTTCAAATCCACTCTAGTATTTAGAGGTTGAAGACTATGCAAAACAATTCTCACATGTACTTTTTTCCTGAGTGTGTATGTCATTTTTTCCCAGGTTTGTTGGCCGTATGCACATCGACAGAAACAATCCGGAGCCTGCAGTGAGGTGAGAGCACTCATGCACAACTCTCTCAGCCCACTTAAAGTGAGCGCTAAATCAAAACATAGTTGCTTAAGCACTCATTTGTTTCCCTTTGCATCACCAACAAATCATTATTCCATTGATCCTTCATTGCAGACACGCATTAAAATTAAAAGAGGCTGGCATTGCTTCAGCCGCTGCTTCTAAAGCACTCCCACAGGCATTTATCATTGACTGCTTTGTAATGGCCATATAAACAAATGCCAGTGTCCTTCTCAAGAACACTGGGACCGGTGTAAGCCCAGACTGCAGTCATACTGTGTATTGTCACTGCGTATTTTAGAGTGGATGCCAGCTCGCCTGCCAGGTTTCCATTTAAAGAATGTAGTGCGAGTGTGTGCACTGCAAAGCTTCTGACTAAATTGTTTGATCTACTGATGGGATTGTGCAGGTCTTTGGGCCCCGAAAACCTTCTGCTGAAAGGGGCAACTTTAAAGAACACTCAGAAAATCTGTGGTAAGTAAAATGGTATTGCCTTCATTGCATAACTTACATTATTGATGGTTAGCTCAGTATCTTAAACGCTATTCTGTCTTCTTCGCTTCCTTTTTTTTCTGAAGGTGTTGCAGTTTACACTGGCATGGAGACAAAGATGGCTCTCAACTACCAGGGCAAGTCTCAGAAACGCTCTGCTGTGGAGAAGTAAGTTTAGAGGAAATGCTGTAATCATGTTGAAAACACGCAACATTCCTTTGCTACACACTGACTTAATTTCTTCTGTTTTCAGGTCGATCAATGCCTTCCTTCTGGTTTACCTTTGCATACTGGTGAGCAAGGCCCTAGTGTGCACTACGCTTAAGTATGTTTGGCAGAACGAGCCCGGACAGGATGAGCCTTGGTACAATGAGAAAACCCAGAGAGAGAAAGACACCAACCTGGTGAGAACACATTAAAGCAATCTGCCTGCCCTTGCTATCAAAAGAATGAACTGTGAATTAAAGATGTTATGTTTAACATTCCTGCATTGAAATTCCAAAAAACGATTAGACTTTTTAGATATATTCTGAGGTGTGTATTTACATTATCCTAAATGTTTCCAAATACGTGAACGCGTGTTTCACTTGGCAAAATGTAACAGAGATAAACCTTTAATACTTTGATCATGAACATGTCACGCTGAGTCCAGCCTGATCGGCAACAGTGGTTGTTTAACAGTGAAGACAACAACTCCCATGATCCCAGGCTACTTCACGATGTCATGAAACCCTGCCCTTTGTTTTCATTGTATTAATTGCGAGACCTGTGGGCGCAAAATTTACATACTGTGCCTTTAGGTGGACTCAGATACGCATCAACACAGTCCAGCTGTGTCTGTAAAAAAAAAAAAATGGTGAAAATAACTGCAGAAATGCACGTCTAGAAGTACGCTACAATTTGAGTATTGCAAGTGTGTTACTCTACCAAGAAGGCCTCTGTTAATACCCTGTGGAGGCTTGTGGTTGTAACTTTGTGGTTCACAGTTCCATTGTGTTAAAGTGTTTTACAAGCCCTGGCCTCCTCTGATCCACACTAATAAAACTCTTCTCAGCAAAATGGCCACTGTGGACCTACATCATGACATGCTCCATTAGCTGTTACCCTTCTAGACTCAATAAACTGTGAACATTGAGATACAACCTTATGATTACTATCATGTTTTCATATTAGTTGTTTTGATATTCTAGCACCACTGGTTCCAGTCTAAGCATGTCATGTGCTGTATGTTATGCATACAAAGTGCATTGTACACCAGCGGGTTTTCAAAATTAAAAAGAAAAATGGTGCAATATCTGATGACCGGCTAAACATTTAAATATCTGCCTGTGTTCTGATTGTTTTCCCCCCAACAGTACCTAAAGATGTTCACTGACTTCCTGTCCTTCATGGTGCTCTTCAACTTCATCATTCCGGTCTCCATGTATGTGACGGTTGAGATGCAGAAGTTTTTGGGATCCTTTTTCATCACATGGGACAAGGACTTCTTCGACCCTGAAATCAAGGAGGGGGCACTGGTCAACACCTCAGACCTCAATGAGGAGCTGGGACAGGTCAGGATATTGGACAATATTAAATGAAAAACATTTTAATGGCAGAAATGAATGCAAGTTGGGTAGTTGTCTGTAAAGATTAGATAACCCTTAATTGATCTGCGTTAAAACAGCACAAAGACAGAAATACGTACAGATCAATAGAGATGCCAAGACCAAGTCTTAATGAAGTCTGTCCTGACTCGGGTTGTCACGATATCAGATTTTCAGTCACAACTATCATGATCGAATGGATTCACGTTAATGATATTGTGATATCTATAAAAAAAAACAAAGTGGTGAAAAAATGCCATCAGTCAATTTTATTTTTAACATTTATTATTTGTGTTTTGTCTCCTTTTTGGTCAATAAAATAACACTCATAATACAATTGTAGGGAGGTGGAGAGAGTCTGTAACCATAACTGTACGAAAGCATACAATTACACTAAATGAATAGTGTAAAGGCGACCCGATGAACTGATGAAGAAAAGCTCCAATATTTAGTTTCTTTAATATCAGGGTTATTCTCAATACTGGTATTTTGTGACCAGTCCAGACTGATCTGTACAGTGGTTCTTTAAAATATGAGCAGCTTATAATTGCAGTTTGGTTGTGCTGTCCTGACTTTGCCAGTTTTTTTTTTTTTTATCACACTTCAGACTCAAACAGCGCTGCCATAGATCAGTCACACTTGGTTTGCCAGATGATTACTTCAATTAAAGGTGATGCTTCGTTAAACTGATTAATGCGGTGTAATTCTTTCAGCGCGTAATGGCCTCATCTTATTGTTGGAACCTGTTAAATGGGCAACTGATTTTCTTTTTTTTATGGTTTTGGAAGCGCCCGTCATGTATTTTTATCGCATTGCCTGCAGGTGGAGTATGTTTTCACCGACAAGACGGGCACCCTCACTCAGAATAACATGGAGTTCATCGAGTGCTGCATCGACGGCTTCCAGTACAAGTACCGGGATGCGAGCTCGGAGCTGGATGGATTCTGTGTCACAGATGGACCTGTGAGCAAACTACAGCAGAAAGCTGGCAGGGTGGGTGTTGTGGTGTCCCTCCATCTGTTGTAAAAGTCACACGAGCGGCAACATATGGCCATTACATAGCTCGCTGCTCAGAAAGACCCTTCATAGGTCACCTGTATACACTCTCCTTGACATGTTAGCATAAGCACTCAACATGGAGGGAGAGCAAAGTGGATGTGTGCTGTTGACATGAACACCTGATAGCATTGACAGACTGTTGTGCTTCAACATGCGTGTTGATAAGAATTCAATTTAGACAGATGGCAGTAAATCAGGGCTTTATTTATCTTCAGCTTCTTTTTATGGCTCTGTGTGGGGCTGTAAATGAATTAATTTTTATCTAGTGGCTGTTTATCAACAATTTGCAACCTTATCTTATTTTACTGTTTTAAGCTGTCTTCATGTTGTGCTATTAGGAGAAGGAGGAGCTGTTTCTGCGTGCCCTGTGCCTGTGCCACACAGTCCAGGTGAAGGAGTCTACAGAGCAGGTTCAAGGCCAAAGGGACGGGCTGGTGGACCAGGTGGATGGCTTAGGGGTGGATGGAGAGGTGATTCATCCTCCACAGGAGCAGAGAGGCTTTATAGCCTCCTCACCTGATGAGGTTGCTCTGGTCAAGGGTGCCATGAGGTGAGAGATATATGTCATGACTCAGTAAGTTGGACTGACAATGTATTGATTGTTCAAAGAGCAAGCGCAACTTTTTTTTAGAGTTGGTTGTATTACAGACTGTATTTTAAAAATCCTAGAGGTTATTAATATCATTACAACATTTATTCATATAGCCTTTAGGGGAATAAAGTGCTCATTTGTGATGATTTGTCTCCATCTGCAGGTATGGCTTCACATTTCTGGGTCTCGAAAGTAAAAGCATGAAAATTCGCAACAGGAACAATGACGTTGAACTGTGAGTCACTAATTACAAAGAAAAAAGTTTTCTGTTGTATTCATATTATTCTGTTTACATCTGTGTTACAGCTTTTATTTTATTTCCATTGTGTTCTTCCCAAAGGTATGAACTGCTTCACGTGCTGAACTTTGACCCCGTGAGAAGGCGAATGAGTGTAATAGTCAGATCCAAATCAGGTGAGCTTGACTGTTCGTGCAATAACCCTGCCCGTGAGTGTGATTTAGTGTTGTTCCTCAGCCCTCACCGAGCTGTGTGTTTGTTTGCGTCCAGGCGACACACTGCTCTTCTGTAAGGGAGCTGACTCTTCCATCTTTCCCCGCGTCAGACAGGAGGAGGTTGAAAGGATACGCATGCATGTGGAGCGCAATGCAACAGTGGGTGACATTAGAAAATTGCTTCTCCAAATCGACTTTGTTTATGTTTTGAAATAGGAATTGTATGATTCAAGGGTCAAACAGGTTTTAATGTAAGATTCGAGTTGCCTCAAGACTGTTGTAACTCTATATTGTGTGTGTGTCATTGTTCAGGAGGGCTACCGGACGTTGTGTGTGGCCTACAAAATTCTCAGTGCGGAGGAGTACGCTCAGGCAGATGCGGGATTGAGGGAAGCGAGACTGGCTCTGCAGGACAGAGAGGAGAGGCTCATGACTGTTTACAACCAAGTGGAGACTGGCATGAGTCTAATAGGAGCCACTGCTGTAGAAGATCGGTGGGTGCTAACACAACATAGTCACAGAGCTCTCATCTAGCATTTTGCTATCTTGCTCTTGTCCTATTGCTCCCCTGCTTCTTATTAAAGATCAGTGCCAAGCATTGTAGAGGTCACATGCTTAAGTAAAGAAATCTCTGATTACACCTGAAATTGATTAGAGAAGCCAAAAGGTTGTCAGAAATAAACAGTGTGCCATAAACAGACTTACTGATTCTTGAAATACAGTGCCACTGTTTTCTGGTTGCCACTTTGTTCTGTTGCTGTAATGAATTATTCATTCATCCTTTGTACTGACTATCTACTGTTTATTCAACCATAACATTTCCTGGAGCTGTTTCATAGCAGAGGTCTTTTATTTACATGTCACCAGATTCCTGGTATTGTTTTGTCCAGTATGACAAATTCAATCCCACTTGACAGCCAACAGTGTCTTTTTTTTTTTATTCTAAGCTCACACCGCCATCTTGTGGTTGACATTGGGTACTCCACAGTCCATGATCTGAGAAGAAGCAGTTATGGGGTTCAGTATTTTGCCCAAGGACACTTAAACTTCAGACATGCTGCTGCTTCAAACCACTAGACTCAGATTTACCACTGGAGATCCTAATGACACTCACCACTGTATTTTATCCCCGCCATACCATCTATGCTGGACTGGACCACAGAACTGTGCATTATTACCAACAATGTGTGTGTCACAGTTAGGACCACACTTGTGACACTTGTCAAGGGCGAGGACTCTTTATCTTTCAAACCTCATTTGCACTCAAAAAGCAACCACATCTGTCAAGTTTTTCTCCCTTTTCTGTAATGTAATTCGCCAGATATCCTGTGAAATGTAACCTTACCTGACCTGATGCCTGTGATCTGCATGAACTGTTTCACATTCTTTTTCTGATCTCCTGAAGAAAGTGTAATAATATTTTGTTTGTGTCATTTCTTTCCCTCAGGCTCCAAGAGGAGGCAGCAGAGACCATGGAGGCGCTGCAGGGGGCAGGCATTAAGGTTTGGGTCCTAACAGGGGACAAGATGGAGACGGCAAAGTCCACCTGTTATGCTTGTAGATTGTTCCAGAGGAATACGGAGCTGCTGGAGCTGACGGTGCGGACTCTGGAGGATGGGCAGCCGAGCCGTGAACAACGACTACATGACCTCTTGGTAGATTACCACAAGAAGGCTGTACAGGATGCACCACCAGTTAAGGCAGGCGTCACCAGGTTGGTACCTTGGCTTACATGATGTGAGGTTTTTATGCGATGTTTTGAATCGCATCAATGATTAAACCCTGTTCTGTTTTGTAGGAGCTGGTCTTCTGCAGGCCACGACTACGGTTTTATCATAGATGGAGCCACTCTGTCGATGGTGCTCAACTCCTCCTCTGAATCCAACTCGAATAGCTACAAGAACCTGTTTCTGCAGATTTGTCAAAACTGCACCTCTGTGCTCTGCTGCCGCATGGCTCCTCTACAGAAGGCGCAGGTCAGAACCAACAGCTGAAAATAAATACAATTGAATGATGACTTATTTTCAGTTTTTTAAAAATTACCTCTTTGTTTTGCACCGTCTTCAGATAGTCAAGCTGGTGAAGAACTCTAAAGGCAGCCCCATCACCCTTTCCATTGGAGATGGCGCCAATGATGTCAGCATGATTTTGGAAGCCCATGTTGGTATTGGTAAGAAATCTCTTTCCAAAGCCGACCCAACAGATCTCCAATTGTTTTTCCAAACTTCTGATTTGTTTGTGATATTTGTTCTCTGTCTTTCAGGTATCAAGGGTAAAGAGGGTCGACAGGCAGTGAGGAACAGTGATTATGCCATCCCCAAACTCAAGCACCTCAAGAAACTCCTGTTGGCTCATGGGCATCTCTACTACGTTCGCATTGCACACCTGGTGCAATACTTCTTTTACAAGGTACGCTGCTGTCACATTGCCTTATCCTTCCTCAGGCTGAGAAGTTATTGTGGGTTTTAGCAAAGCCTTTATTTCCCAAACAAACCCACGCACTAACTTGATATGAGGATTATGAGGTAAAGAGACAGATTTGACAGAATCAATCCTCTTAAGTTAAACAGATTTTTAGGTTGAACTCGGGTTAATGTATTTGTGCCTACAATACAAGCACACGAGGGCATATGGTTGCATTTGATGTTCTTTGATGTTTTTGTGCTTCAGTATGAGCCTGTTCTCTTTCTCTCTCTGCCTGCAGAACCTTTGCTTCATCTTACCTCAGTTTTTGTACCAGTTC
The DNA here is from genome assembly GCA_900302685.1 of Spondyliosoma cantharus. NCBI lineage: Eukaryota > Metazoa > Chordata > Actinopteri > Spariformes > Sparidae > Spondyliosoma > Spondyliosoma cantharus. The sequence continues at coordinate 13,166 of OMLP01044552.1, forward strand.
TTCTGTGGCTATTCACAGCAAGTGAGTATGTCCTGAGGCCCTTTGAGGTTCAAAAGATGTTCTGAACATGAAAGGAGGCAGTGTCTCTTGAATCCACACGTCCCCCGTCCCCCTGAATTCCTGACTGTCCCTCAGATTGTCCCTCCCTTACTGCCCCTTGCTATGTTTATATTTGACTTGGACTGCATATCACTGTTAAGATATTACAGACATGGGTAACAGACTGTTACCAGCCATGTCATGATTTTCAGGTATGGATTAGATAGCCTGATTGCAGTATAGAGCAGATTGATGAATTCCCTTGGTTTATTAGAATTAAGATAAAAAAAAAGTATGTGTGGATTTGGAATGTTTTATGTTGCTGGGTTCATTTAAAACTGATCCTGACATAGAAATATTTGTTAATTACTGCACTGATAAAGATATCGTCAATTTTAACATTATAAATTATGTTTGTTATTTGTGTTTGTTTGAGGTGTGGGAAAATATTTTATTCTCCCTCGTGCCACATGGTCCCTGACACATATCTTCCATACGTACATGGAAGATGTATATACGCTTGCTTATACAGTATGTATGCGCAAGTATGTTGGTGTGTATGAGTTTTATCCTTTCCATGATATTAACCCCTGGTTGCCCCCGTCCTCCCTCCTCCTCCTCCTCCTCCTCCTCCACCCTTGCCAACCCTTTCCCCTTCACGCCCCTCCTGCTCCCATCCTACCCAGCCCCTGTATGACGCGGCCTATCTCACGATGTACAACATCTGCTTCACCTCTATGCCCATCCTGGCTTACAGCCTTTTGGAGCAGCACATCTGCAAGGAGGTTCTGCTGGACAATGCCACCCTCTACAGGTAAACCTGAGAACCTTCGCTTATCTGCAGCACAGTTGAGGTAGATGTAGATTTTCTTGGTAAAGTCGCTTGCTTTAAGTAAATAGGACCAATGTTTATATAAACTGAGACTTCCACCTTCATGTTTTAGATGTAGGGTTGCTGTTTTGGGCAATTAGTTGATTAACTGCTTAAGCGGCCAATCTTTATTTTGATCTTAAAGTTAAAAGAAATACGCACAGACGCAAAATAAGTGTCACTGACTTAGTACATCTTTCTCTTTTATGACTTTCTTTAGAGAGATTGCTAAGAATGCCATGTTACGTTGGGGACCATTCCTCTACTGGACTTTACTCGGAGTCTTCCATGGCCTGCTCTTCTTCTTCGGCGTTCGATTTTTGTTCAGTAACCCAGCACTGCAGGATAACGGCCAGGTTTGATTAATTCACCTTCAAAATGGGCGCAACATCAAATGACTTAATTAAGCACTGTCTCCTTAGTAAGCTTTCTCATTTGTCTTATTTGATGCAGGTTTTCGGGAACTGGTCATATGGGACCATTGTCTTCACTGTCCTTGTTTTCACTGTTACACTCAAGGTAAAGTTAATCTTTGGATCAGCCATTAGACATATGTTACTCAAGTTTGCAGCTCACAGAATGTTGAATTTGGCAAAGTGTGTTGGATATTTGACGTGTGCAATTAGTCACTTCTCTCTGTCACTCCAGCTTGCTCTGGACACGCGACACTGGACATGGATCAACCACTTCGTAATCTGGGGCTCCCTGGCTTTCTACGTGTTTTTCAGCTTCTTCTGGGGAGGAATTATCTGGTTAGAAAACCACTCGACACAAAATAACCCATAGACTAGCTGACCAGTTATTTTCATTTCTGTTCAGCCCTTGTTGCTCTCCCAGTTGGTGTGAAACGGTGTTCCCCTCTCCTGCAGGCCTTTCCTGAGGCAGCAGCGTTTGTACTTTGTGTTCGCCAACATGCTGAGCTCGGTGTCGGCCTGGCTGGTCATCATCTTGCTCATCCTGCTCAGCCTACTGCCAGAGATCCTGCTTGTGGTGTTCCGCAAACCCCGCGGGCCCCACGCTCGACAGGTACAGCTGAATCACACGCACACGCACACACACACACACACACACACACACACACACACACACACACACACACACACACACACTCACTCTCTCCACTCCCTTCTGCTCTTCCTGTTTATATACTATAAAGAAAGAGAAATGAAAGTGCAGAAAAAGATCTTTTGGATAATTTATAATGAGTAAGTTCCTAGTGAAGTCTACCGTCAGTGTACTGACCTCTTTTCAGACAACGAAGTTTATTGTTAAAATGTAAAATATCCTGCCGTCACTACAGATCTCTGTCACAAGTGTTTGCTAACCGCATTTAAGGGAGATATATGTGTATATTGGCTGATATTGTTGTTATCCAAAGTCTTTAGTCCTTAATATTGGTGTTGGCATAGCCCCCAAAAATCCGGTAGTGGTCGGGCTCTATTACAGAGCATCGTTACAGTACACTGTAGAGGATTGTTGGCCTCCACCAACAGTTTCCTATAAAACATCAGTTTTTAGATCAGGAAGTGAAGATTGAGGGGAAAAAATATATTTTTTTCTGAAAACATAATCAATTTTTTTTCCAGCTGGCATCCAAACACAGTCCCCTCCATTCCATGATCGCACCTATGACACATGAGCTAACCATAAAGTGTAGTTGTTTCATGTTTCAGGGTTAACTCATTGCTCTAAAATCACATTTGATTGAAGAAAAGTCACAAAACAGAAACATTGCATTAGTATTGCAGTTTACAGTATTTGTCATATAGCAAGAGATAATAGAAATGTTAACACAGGATTACACATTTATTTTATTTTACTTTAAAATCTGTATCCTTATCAGGTTTTTTTTTTTTTTTTTTGCGAGTTTGTATGGTTGGATTTCAGAGGGACGATTTCCCATTTTCTTCAGAAGACAACTTTCCCAGACATACTTTGTCATTAGCTCCCCATGAGGCTAATGTGTTTTATAAGCAGCTGGAAATGATTGGTGGAACAGGCTCTGCTTTTGGGTGCGTTCCACCCATGCTTTTTTTTTTTTTTTTTTTTTCCTATTTTTGTTTTTTTTATCCCTTTTT
>OMLP01044553.1:7776-27978 GCA_900302685.1 Spondyliosoma cantharus
GATTCAGGTGCAACCCTGTGGACATGAGCAGATGTTGAAATGAAATAAAACAAAATATATTCCAAGCTTTAGTATAATGAGATAATAGATTACCACCCACAACAGCCAAAAAGTCGAAATAAAGTTTGGAAATGTCATTACTCACCCTGTCCACATTATCAGTGAGGCCTTAAATTACTGGATTCTAGTCTTTGTGCTAATCTAGGTTTATCACAGCACCTCCTCATACCTAAATAACTGATTTGATTGATTGCTGGTCACTCGCAAAATGACATTTATCACCATTCCCAAAACAACATGACTGTTGCAGCGAACCAGTGACAGGCATACAAGAACCAAACCCTCGCCTACGCTTGCTTGTTGGTTAGCTTCAGGGATTAAAACTACTTGGTCAGTTTTAAGTAAACATAATGGTTGTAACTTTAGGGGTTAAAGAGTTCAAATGATTCACCCTTTACATTTGGTTTCAAACTGGACGCAAAGTCTCCTGGGCGAAAGTCCCTTGCTTATTCTATCCAACCATCTGATCCCAACCTCCTCCCAATGCAGACTTTATTACTTTTTACATTATTTCTTCTGACTTACTTCTTTACTGCTGTAGCAATTATGACAGCCACTCGAGTTCACTGCCTAACAAAAAACATCAATATGAGCTGTAATAAACTTTCACTGTCGACCTATAAGGTCATTTTTCTGATGAGGATGGGCTAGCTAAACATGTAAACCTATCTGTGTATGGGACACAGAGAGAATAAGTTGACATCGGTTTTGTTTTGCTCTGCTTTAGGCAACAAATAAGTGTTGCAATGTTCCTTTAAACACTAGAAGAAAATGATCACGTTTCACCTCTGCAAAATTAATTGAATGTACTATTATTTCCTATTTTTTCAATACAAACGCTTTCATTTACCATGAAAACAATAATCAACCTTAAGACACAAATGGTGGTCTGCATCACATTTCGGGACCTAAATGTTGAACATGCCACCTGAAGCACAAACGGGAAATTGGATTATAATGCCATAATATTGATAATAGTCCTTCTCCTATACGCATTTTAAATCTGTCAATCTAACTAATAAGCAGCTGGGGATATTTAAATACATGTCATTTTTCCTTTCATGAAAGCAAACAGCTGTAGCATTAAGACGACATTAAAAGGAGCACAAGTGAACATTCCTATAAACCTGCCATCATCCATCCTCTCATCCTATTTAAGCTGAACACAACACACTGTATTGAAACGAGACAACACAGTTTGTCATGGCGCCTGTCGATAGTCAGGAGGGATGGCACACCACCTTGGGACCTCCCTTGGGGGCTTTATACATACAGGCCACCCTGGACATCCACAGACGCCCTCCATGACCCCCAACATACACTCCGTCTCTCTCTTTCTCCCTCCCTTGCTGTCACACACGCTGATGAAATGTTCTTTAATACGAAATCGACAGTATTGACATCCCCTTGGGTAGCAGGGTCCCCCTGAGGGGCGCATGGTATTGATTTTGGGGGACTGTGAATCTGTGGTCCCCCTGTGACATGTCCCCAGTCTCACTGCTATTATTGGGAGATTAGTAGGGTTATTACACCTCCCAGGCCAGATGGACGTGACACCGAGAGGAGTGGCACCACTACGTGAACTTCTTGGAGGAGAATTAGCTGCTGTCAAAGATTTCGGCTAACTCTTGCAATTTTTGCAGATACATCAAAGACACTACTTTAACAAGTATAATCAGAGATGACTTAAGAGATGATTTAATTTTACCACATTGGACTGAGGTATATGAAAGCCCTAAGAGGCAAGTGAGAAAAACAAGATTCTGGTGATCCATATTCTAAGTCTGATCTAATTGTTTTCTCTCTTACGTTTATGACTTGTGTAAAAGTCATTTTTTTTCTCCAGCATGATCTTTCTAAATTCCCTATTTCTTTCAACAGTAAAAAGGGTGGAGAAAATAAAGTTTTGCCAGTTGAAACTCAACTCAGACCTGGAGGCTCTAGATTTTTTTATTCTTACTTGTCTTCAAGGTCTTCTGTAGAGGCATTAGGTGCTCACATGAAACAAATGCGCGAGGAGTAGATGGAATAGACAAAATATATCATACTGCATTAAAGCCATGTCGTCTGATCCTGTCGTCATGACTCCATAGATTATTCCAATATGGCTACTAACCATCTAGTCAGAGCAGATAAATAAAATACACGCTCAATTAATTATATTACCATTGCATGGTTGTATGGTTGTCTGATAAGTTAAACCAAGTTTAAACTCTCCATCCATCCATCCATCCATCCATCCATCCATCCATCCATCCATCCATCCATCCATCCGTCCGTCTGCCCATCTCCTCAATCTGAATCCAGCAATGAGATCCAAAGCCAAGCAATATGGTTTAACAGAAACACATCAGTTAATGATATGCCTTCACTGAGTCAAAGCAGGAAAAAGGAATATTATTTTCAAATGATATTTTTGAACAGGGTTTTTAACTGTCTGTATGGTATTGTCTGTGACTTTCTTACATATTATCAACTCTGCACAGCTATACCACAATTCCTTGCAGGAATAGAACATGGATCAGCAGTAAAAAATAAACAAGAACATATGTATATGTTTTACTTGCATGTAACAAAATATTGACTGCACCAGTGGATTTGTGAGATAAAAGTATCCAATGGGGGAAGGTTTTTACAAACATCTATAAAAAAAGCGCCTTAGATACTTACTCTGCAAATGCTCCATAAATTGGCCATTTAAAGGTTCTATTTGTGACAAAAGTTGATTTTTGAGGATCAGTCCCAACCGTCCGGATTTGACGAGTTGGGAATGAGACTCAAAAATCAGCTGATCTGACAAATGGGATCTTTGACAGTGTGGTTTATGTAGATATGGTGAAAAGAAAGATGAGTCAGACTTCTGTTGACTTTAGAAATGTAAAGAAGTAACGGTATTTTAATTGAAGTTAAAAGTTTACCATTGAAGCTTTTATACTTGTCCTCTGACCATAATTGAGATTTAACGGACAATGTAGAAGAAACATATTTGAACAAAGTCACCCTTATGATGGGTACTGAATGTTATAAAATGTTCTTGATGCACTAAGGAACAGAATTGACATTGACAACATTTTGAGTCATAGTGAAGTTCTGAGCGGTGAGTTGGTTTGAAGCGGACAACAAATCATTGAGTGTACGATCCGATATCAGCCCCATGGAGTTCCAGGAGTGCTCCTCTGAACCATAGCCCTCTCAGTCAACAAGAAACTCTCGAAAGCAGAGGCCTGTTTAGGCAGAGGGACAAAGTGGACTGACTTGGAGAGACGGTCGACAATGGTGAGGATGACTGTCTTTCCACTAGAGGGGGGAAGTCCAGTGACAAAATCAACAGCAATATGAGACAAAGGACAACAGGCATGGGAAGGGGATAGAGATCCTTGACATCACTGTATAGGCTGGGCCACCAGAAACGTTGCCGGAGAAACAGGAGAGTCTGCTGTACACCTGGATGGCAGGTTAGCTTAGAAGAGTAACCCTACTGTAGGACTTGAGAGTGGCTATTCACCAGCAGAAACAGGAGGTTTGCAGGACCTGTGCCTGGGTCTGGCTGGTCTAGTTGAGCCTCCTTGACAATCATCTGTACCTCCCACATAGCTGCACCGACTATGCAGGGAGGTGGCATTATTTACTTGGGGTCAGCAGATGCAGAGTGAGGGAAGTAGAGGCGGGAGAGAGCATCTGGCTTGCCATTACGACTGAGCCTGTTGAAAATGTTGTTGTTCAGCGGTGCACAGGTAAGAGAGGTTCTTTTGGATCTGTCCAGATGCGAAATGGCACCATCGAGCCGGTGCTGCCAGTCCTGTAGAAGCCACTGCCAGCAACTCCCTGTCCCCTATGTCTTAGTTCCAGGGGTGACACTTTTGAGTGACAGCATTACCTTGGGAGAGGACCGGACTCAGAGGCATCAACCTCGACTACACGCTGGAGCGCAGAATCAGGATGCTGGAGAATCGGAGCGTTAGTGAACAGACCTTTTAGAGTTTGGAAGTTAAGCTTGATCAACCAAACATCAATGAAACTGTCGTCGGCACCAGAACCGATCAGAACATTTGGAGGCAGGGACTCACTTTACCACTGGAGGGAGGTGGGAAGATTGATCCAGTGAAGAGAGCCGGGGGTGGTTTGGCGGGTTGAGCATGGTGACTGGAGGGGGGGGTTACTCACAGGAGCTAAGGTAGTAGGAGTGGGTGTTGATAGTTGCAAGGAGATCTGGTTGAGCTGTGAGCCGAGCTGAGACACGTTGGGACATATCCGTTGAAGAGACCCTGTCACCCCCCGGAGCAATTGTTCTTGAGATCCCACGAGGATGCCTTGAGCGTTGATTACCTAGTGAAGGAAGTCTGGATCCACGGGGTCCATAGTGGCCAGATTATTCTGTTATGCTAAGTGATGTGTTTGAAGACCCAGAAGTGGACACCAGAACAGGGAGATGAACACAAAGGGTTTATGACTAGAAGCACGAGCAAGGAATGGAGATGAGCTCTGTCTCAGGCTGCTGGCTCTGCCATGACAGAGAGGAGGGGACTCACAAAGGTGCTGGCTGGGTGCCACCTGGACAGAGGTGCAGGTGGCAGGGTAGCAGGTTGGTAGAGCACTGATCCAGGGAGTGCGAGTTCACTGAAGAAGCGGAGGAGACAAAAGATCAGGATGATAACAAATTCACAAGAAAACGAGAGTAGCTTAACAAGTTTGGTTTGGGCTAACTGTGTGGACCATCTACCACGTCTGGTTGATGAAATAATCTGGCAACATGCGGAGAGGGAAACGGTATTTCAGCAGGTGTTGATTACCACAATGCGCTGCAGGTGTGTGTGATCATCATCAGCTCTAGCCACATGGAAACACTGCCCAAACTTTCCAGTGCACTTCTGTAACACACAAGCACAAAATACACAAACAAAAACCCACAGCCAGAGCCCCAATATGACAGTGAAGGCTGTAATCAGAATTGATACTTTGAAGACAAATAGTTTGAAAGGATATAAACAGCCCTGATGAAGACCGAATGGTCGAAACATGTTGGCTTTTTTAATACCCTTTTAAAGATTTTGCCATGTTAATAAAGATTTTCTAATATATCCTTCCTTGTTTCTTGATATTTTCTATTTTGGAGTGGCTGGATTGCCCTTTTTTCCTGTTTTCCACGAGCATCCGACACAGGTGTTCCCTGCATTGTGTTAAATAGAGTGACTGGTCATCTTCTCTTTTTTCTTCTTTCTGCATTGAACAGTTATTTGTACATGTAATACTTTTTTGTTAGTTTAATTCCATATCCATACATCTGTTTGTACAAAATACATGTAGGTTTGGGTAGATTTATGCATTTATTTATTTGTATGTGTGAGTGCATTGTTTTCTTTATTTCTTAAATGCATAGCATTTTACTGCTGTAAATGCACTGGGTGTATCCCTATAACTTTGTGTAATAAAGAAAAACATATTTGTCCTTTTTTAAAAAGGCTCCATCATATCTTAAAGCATTTCACTCTTCAACAAACTGAAGAAACAAGGGAGGAATACATAATAGAGTTGTTATTTGGAATTATCTTCTCATAATCTTTGCTGCTTAAGTGAGTATTTCCAGCATCAGGACAATTATTAATTGAGCACCACTGTGTGTCAGTTCATGGTAATAAAGGAACATGTCATCCAGCGCAACAGAGTGGGTCATTGATGTGTTTTTAATAGATTTGGACAACAGCGTAGCTCTGTGGAGGAAGAAGATACATCAGGCTTTGATACACACAATACTTGCTTATGGGATTTCAGGCAAACATCAGCTCTATATAAATTCTGCATAGATTGAATAGTTAACATTTAATTTATTTAAATTGACCTGCTGGAAATGGTACCTTTGAAGCCATTTTGGCACCAGCTTGTCAATAGGCCACTTCTGTAGTACTACCATCACATGGGAGGTATTGTAGTGGGCAAAAAATGTCTCACATTGCTTTGAATTATTGGGAATTGAAATGAGGAGGCACATATACAGTGTTTACCACTGTTCTTTAGTCCTTTAGATGAATGTGGTAGTAAAGTCATGCTCTTACAGCTGTAAGCAGAACAGCCAACAGTGACAATTAACATCTCTCTATAAAAGTAAGAAATCTCTCTCTGTCTGTCTGTCAGTGTATCTGTGGCTCAAATATCTCTGCAGATCAGGATCAGACTGACCTGAGATTTTCTGTGTGGTTGCAGGGTGCGCAACGTCGGATTTGTTTTGACTACAAAGATACCGTTAATTAATTATTTCATAAATGTTTTACAAATTCCGCTAGCATTGTCAACCATAGCCACGTGCGCACCAGAGCCAATCACCGCAGAGCCCACAATACACCTTGAGGAACAAGCGGATTCATACCTGCAGCAGCGCGAGCTGGACCGGGATTTTTTTGTCGGCGGTTCGGTCTCGTTCTGTGCATCTAAACTAACTGTTGTGGATTACTGAGACTGAACAAGTCCAAACCGAGTCTGTTCTGGTCTGAGGAGAACCGGACACGCGGGGGCGCCCCACCTCCTGAGTTGACTGACACGGCGGTGCATCCAAAACCGGACTTACGATAAATAATGTCCGCCACGCCTTTTTGCGAACATTACCGTCACGTTTGCTGCGCGTTTGGTGCAGGAAGAGACGGTAAAAACGGGCTTTTTTCCCGAAAGTGTCAAAATGAAACAATAACTGTACAGTCACACATGTGAGGTTTTGCTGAAAATAATGACACCAAACAAGGCAAGGTGAATAGTTTTTAAGGTGAAATATAATGGTAAAATCAAAAATAGTCAAAAACGACCAATTATATCCCTGACGTCTCACCTTCAAACACAGCCTAATTTGGCCATCCATGAAAACGCTACTTAACCTCCCACTTTTCTATAGGAATACATACTTCCTACGGGCAATGCACTAGTATTTCTAAAAGTGACACAAACGGGGTGGCTGTAGCTCAGTGGGTAGAGCAGGTCAACTAGTGATCGGAAGGTCACTGGTTTGAATCCCGGCTCCCCTGGGGTGGAGCTGAGCTGCATGTCGAAGTGTCCTTGAGCAAGATACTGAACCCCAAAATTGCTCCTGATGTGCAGTTGGCACCTTGCGTTGCGGCCTCTGCCATCAGTAAGGGTCCTGTGATGAGCTGTTGACTCATCCAGGGTGTACTCTGCCTTCGCCCAGAGAGACAACTGGGATTGCTTCCAGTAACCCCCGCGACCCCTTGAAAAAAGGGGGATAAAGCGGTTACATCCCAGTGACCCTCACGGAAAAAGTGGTTGGTAATGAGATGAGATGGGATGAGAGACAAACGTAATTGTAAAATTATAAATCATTGCTCTGTCATTGGGGACGGCAGGATGATGTAGAAAATAGCCTGACCTCCAAAAGAAATGATTGTTTGTTAAAGATACTTCCATATACATAAAAGGACATGATACAGCAGTAGTATCCCCTCTAGTGAGACAGGTGTTTGTGGATAGGTGTGCAGTACATCTGTGATGACCTATGATTTATATTCACAATTTAAAGCAACATTATGTAGAAATTTGCATTTTGTGAGATTTGGCACCCCTCACAGTTTCTGGGTGCAACACCGCTGTTGTAAATACAAATCCTAGGTCTGGGATCCCAGGTTTTGTTTATAAAAATCTTGGTTTCTGTACATCCTTAACTTAAATCATACGTCATTCTCAATGTTTTATAAAGGTCTGAAAACGTATTTCAATTTTTGCAGATCTTCTGAATGTGTTGCTTCAAACTCACTCTCAGTCTTTGTTCCTCTTCCGTTTGACCTCCCATAAGTTAAGATGGTGAGCTGGAATTCACTGTGGCTCAGCTGAAATGGCGATTATTGGCACAGTGCTCTGGGCTCTACACCCTGCCCTGTGGAGCCGGTATGACCTCTGCAGAATGGGGGGGCTCAGTGATTGATTAGCTGGCCTGGAAGGACCACCACTCCCCCACTGGCTAGGGCATATGGAGCTGCATGTCCTATGGACAGCTGCGTCTGCAACACTCATCCTTTGTGTGTTGTGTGTGTGTATGTGTGTGTGTGTGTATGAGAGCCTTGTTATTCTCTTCTGGTCATCTCAGTGGCATGTCCTCCTTTAGCTATGCAGCTCCATGTCCTGTTGTGCTACTGCTCCATTGTTGTTTGTACTAACAAAAATCAGGACTTCACTGAAATTACAGTAAGAAGAGAAATCTGCACTGGGAGACAACATCCAAGACATTAGTCTTCGAGGATATAAAGTTCTCTGTTAACATTTAATGGAGCCTGCACATTGTGTCCAAAGACTAGCTCAGCCAGATTGAAACCAAGTGACTCTTGTTTAATGTCACATATAGCAAAGAGAACAAAAGGGACCTCCTCATCCAAGCTTTTACCTGTTTCATAACAGTACTTATGCAACATTGACTTTAAAGTCTGGTGCCATCGTTCCAGTGCACCAAGTGACTCTGGGTCTTATGTACCAGACACCGAATGGGAAACACCTAGAGACTGCAGAGTTTGCTTGAAACCTGTAGAGAGAAAGTTAGTCGCTTGGTCAGTCTATACAGCTTTGGGCAAACCAAATGTAGTAAAGAACTTCAACTGTTCGGGTTGACATTTTAATTTACTCCCAAATGACTAGACCACAAGTGTTCATGTGCTAGCTCTAACACATGCCCTATACTCGACAAGAACAACAATTTGTACACATTGTACTTCCCGAAAACTGCCGGTCTGCTCCGACTCTCACCTCTTTTAAAACAAGGTTGAAGACATTTCTGTTTGCCATTGCTTTTAACTGAAACAATTTCAATTATTTTATTCTACAGTCTTGTCTCTTTTAAACCTTTTCTATTTTAGCCTGCCTTGTTTTAGTGTTTGCTTCTTAATGTCTTTTTAATGCAATTTTTTAATGTCTTTTAAATGATTTTTTTAATGTCTTTTAATGTAATTTGTATGCTCCTGTAAAGCACTTTGAGTTGCCTTGTGCCTGAAATGTGCTATACAAAAATAAACTTGCCTTGCCTTGCCTTACCACCTGGTTGTGAAACCCTCCTGCACATCAACATGCTGTTATCAACATTTTTCACCATGCTCACGGCGTCCTTCTCAGCTGCGGTAAAACACTTACTCACTTACCATGCTTCATTTGTCATGATCATAATCCTTCCTGTCCTTAAAGATGTGTTATGTAACAATTGGCCACCTGAATTCATGCTGCAAACAAATAGGAGGCAAAGTATCGCCACAGTTACAACTAGCTGCTGCCAACTGTAGCAGACGGTAGCTAGTTTGCTCAGTTTGCTGTGAAGCTAGCAGCTCTGTTAGGTGACTTGTGCACCAGAGCCTTGGTCCGCTGGGGCTAGCTGGTTATCATGCTATGCTTCAATAGATATCTCTGCTTTGACACAACTTCAAAATGATTATTTCTTCACATTCTGTTTATTTTGGGGGGTTTATTTTTTGAATATTCTAAAGTAAAATTCTTACATATTGCACCTTTTACTAAATCATAATTGTCATGCATACGTGTCGTGAAAATGTTAATATTGTTCGGATGAAACAAACTTTGGCATTGAAGACAATGCAGAGTTTTGCAGGATTGTCTATGTTTTTGTCAGCTAATAATGCCCATACACTGCAAGACACTTACTCTATGCCATTCATGCTCTATTCACGCGGCTACATTAACATCCTTTACAATCTACACTATTCTCAAATTACACCAAAGCAGTCTTCACTGTTTTATTGGAATTATATACATCTACATTATACACCCCTACACATACATAGCCCCTCAAAAGCACCCCAACTGCTTATCAATCATTCTATCTCACAAACGCTTGCACCAGCAGCTCCTAAGTGGACTGACTTCATATTTTAATTTAGTGTATGTGGTTTTAAAGTGGGATGGTCAGCTGGGGGGGTGGGGGTGGGGTATGAAATAGAAGAAAAGAAAAAAAATAGATGATTTGCAGAGGTAAGTTCAAGTGGATATCTGTCCAGGGTTAAAAGTGAAAGTAATTCATTACGTGGAGATAGTGCTTGCCGATATTCCTCATCTTGACGCCTTGCGGTGTGGCAGTTGAGAGGGGGTGAGGTGAATGGGGGGTGAAATGGCCGGTGGAGGTGGTGGGAAGGGACTGGGGGTGAGCAACATCTACCGTCCCCATTGGAGGAGGAAGAATGGCGATGAAGGGATAAGGGCCAAATTGATGGTCATATTTTACAGTGGGTCAGTGAGGAGCGTGCTGTCCAACACTGTAATTACAAGTTTGGTTAGAGGAGAGAGGGAGAGAGAGGGGAAGGAGAGAGACAGTAGTCTTTGTCATGGCCGTAAATGAACAGCCAGGCTTAATTGAGTGGTAACCTCTGAAGCTGTTGTGCTAACACTGCAGAGAGATGGGGAGATGGAGGGAGAGAGGGGTAAAAAAGAGGAGAGAAGTGCTGATAAGGGCTTTTGTGTTCGTCACTTTGCTGCCTTGTTCTTCCCCATCCTACACTATTGAACGCAAGTATCTCAAGTAGACACACACTGAAGAGATTCCCCCCATACAGGTTAATGTTTAAAATAAAATAGAATATTAATAATAATAATAATAATAATAATAATAATAATAATAATAATAAAAAAGCAAACCACTAAAGATGTATTATTTTTTTGTATTAGTCATTCTCATGAACTGTTGAAAAAACGGCAAAGAAAGTTGGAAAACAGGTTTTGACACATGGGATTAATGATCTCCGGTGAGCTGACATCTCCTCCATAAACAGGCAGAATACAGTTATAACAGTCCCATCTGATGTGAGTGTGTGGTAATTTTGGGGCAGCCTTATTGTTGCATATGCGTAATTAAATGAGAAGCAGCATATTTAGCCACGTGTCCTGTTGCTTCAGATGACTGCAGGGATTTACTGAACTGAAAGAGAAACTTTTCATATGGTATAAAGCAGCTGTGGACAACAGATATTGGAAGAATTAAGCATTTATTTATAGATGAATACGGATGGATTCACCAATATTCCGGCTTAATCATAGTAAATGTCGTTCAAGTCATCTACTGGCTGCAGAATGTTTAGTTAAATCAGTCTATTTTCTTTTCAAGAACAATTATGTTATTTCTGGACATTTGCTTCGAGCAGTTTTATTGCGACGTGACACGGAAACAGAAGTGGTTCTGTGACATCTATTCTCAGCGCGGTGTCTAAGACACAGTTTTCCACCATTACATCAATAATTTGCTTTATTGGTATATCTGGCCGCGCCTCTCCTTCCGCCTGTGCACAGTGCACTTTGAGCTTGGCACCAGAATACCAGACAGAAAAGTGCATCAGAGGGTCAGAAAATACTAGTGAGCAAGTGATTGTGTTAATCGTTGTGCCCTAAGTTTTGATTGTCAAAAAAACAATCTATGACTTATTTGCTTTTGACATTTTAATTATAGAGTAAATGTCTTACAGTTAAAAAAAAAACAGAACAAAACCCAAATTCATGACTCAGGGGACAGACAAAGGTCGAGGATGTCTGGTATATACTGTATATACTTCTGAGCTAACTTAGGCAATGGGAGACTGATGAGTGGAGATGGTGAGCAGGTGAGGGGAATCTATTGGCTTAAGGGTTGGCAGGTGGGAGTGGCAGGGTTAAAATGACAGCAGAGTTGGATTATGGAGAACAAATAAATCGTAGTGATTTAACAGATTAAGATACATAAATCGTGACGAAATGATTAAATAAACTCATGTTTTCTCGTTTGAGAAATTTGTCACTGAGAAAAACGGAGTCGATCCAGTTGTCTTTGCAACAGCGACACCAGCAATAAAACCACTTGCACGTGATACATTTTGTTTGGAACCAGTTTCGTTGTGCCAAAATGCTGGATGGTTGTTGTGCTATCGGATGCACTAACAGATGAGGAGACAAGTCTGGGCTATGCTTCTACAGAATTCCATCCAAAAAAGAAAACCCAGAGGAGGAGATTGTGGATTTGTGCCACAAGACCTACCTAAACAATGGCAACTGTCCAAATACACACGTATTTGCAGCGAACACTTCATCAAAGTTAAGCTCAAGTAAACACAAGTACATACTTTTATGAATTATCATACTTTTAGCCATGAGTCACATTTTGACATGGTTTGTCGTCGTGTATCGAAACGACCAACTGCAGTGGTGATAATGAATTAAAGTTAGCTAGTGGGCTGAGGCGCTAGAATGCTGCATTAGTTAACTTTAACACATTAAAGTGCAATGATTTGGAAACCCCTTTACACCTTTAAGCTTGTGTTTAGACTGATAAACTTTGTTGGTGATTTTTTTGGTGATGTCAAGGGTACATATACAATAATAATATCAATACAATAACGTTTGACATCTAGTGTTAGTTAACTAATACTTGCCTTTGCTTTTACAATGAAGAACTTCTTACTCTTCACCTCCCTGGTGGCATTATTTACCCATCCAGATAATAAATACATATAACTGTCCGTACTTTTATAAGCTTTCATCCTGGCAGCTGTATAAGGTGAGGGATTCTCCACAAGGTACACATAAATGTCACTGAAGTTGTGCTCTGGCAGGGACCTGGCGGTTTTTAACGACTGAAATACCGCAGTATGCTGTATATGGATCGCAAGCACCCAACACTTTCAGTTAATGTCTATATTGTTCCTTTTCTACGGTTGACAGATGATGTAAATAACTATGCAAGGGGAAATTTTCCTGCTTTTGCCATGCCTGTACATGAAGTCCGGTATGAGCTGCCGTCTAGGTCTACTGTTTTGCCCTGCAGGTCAGCGTGCAGGTCACATGACTGAAAACTATGAATACAGTCGTAGTTTACGTATGAGGATGTGTTGGTAAAACTGTCACTGTGCTCCGTCCAAATACAGATATTTTCATTATGTTGAAAACCTGTAGATAATTGGAAGCAATTTAAACTTGCAAGAACATAAATGCTTTCTTTTATTTTTCCATTAAATTGTCCCAGAGTATATAGTGTTAGATCCTTTGATAGTTACTTCCTCATAAGGCTGTGCAGCCACTTAAGGTAGCGTGATGACTTGATTGTATACTATTGTTCCTAGTTTTTTCTGCAAATTCATTGTGACATCTCAACCTTTACCACACACCAGCTTTGTCTGAGTAACCTCTTTATTACATTTTTTAACTGTCTCTCCTTTTTATAACTCCATTATAACTTCCCTGTCATCATGACACAATCATTACACATCTGGTTATTAATACAACACATTAATAGCAGAGCTCTTATATGTTTCTTAATCACTGTTAGGACTAGGTCTAAGGTCCTTTTACTTACCCATGGTATATTGCCAGTGTGTAGGGATCTTCTTTTTTGAAATTTGTACCACACATGCAAATGTATGGCATCTCTGAGGAGCCCAGACTATCCTGACAATGATAACATATGGCAAGCCTAGTTGTCACATGTAGTGACTAAGCCAAACGCCTGTAAAGGGTGTGAAATCCGAGGATTCAAAGCACTAAATGAAATAAACTGTTATTGTTACAGAAGCTGTTAGTGGTAAGTTAAGATGGACAGAAACATGTTGATACAGTGTGGGATAGTAAATTGGCGTGGTAAAGCCAGCATGTGTAATCCACTAACACTTGCTTGAAGTTTGTTTCAGCTTTTTCAACACAGAAAAAAGAAGAAGTTGAAGCCTGTTGACAATGTCCTTGATGATGTGGGCGATAAATCCAGTTATAGTACAGTATGATGAGACTTCAATGACGGGGAGTGCAAAATTCGTAGCTGAGGTAGGGATCTGTTCTCTGCTACAATGATAACTAAAACATCTTTTTATTGGTATAGAGTGCTCCCCCGATGATTGGAATATATGTCCTAAAAAGTTACAGAGAGAAACCTTTAATGCTTTTCGCCGTATTTCAGTGCCGCACTCATTGCTTCGTCCTATCTTCTCCATTTCTCTCTGTCTTTCCACTCTCCCCTTCCTATCTGTCTCTTTTCAATTCTCCTCTGCTCTAATTTCCCTTCTCATCCAAGCCTGTGTGATTGTGGCGTCTCATCACAATTTTGGCAGACAATTCTTTTCATTTTCTTTCCTCATCTCCTGTCTTATTTTTGGCCTCACACCCCCAAACCCTACAACCACCCACCTACCCACCCCAACACCATTTTTTCCCTCTTTTCTCTTCTGTCTCAGTCTTTTCCTGCAATCTTTCAGCTTGTCATTTAGGACGGCTTGTTTCTTTCAATGTTCCGAGGTAATGGTGGAATATAACAGGCCTGCCGTCGCAGAGAAAGAGGGAACAAATTGTTCCCTTTGCAGTGAGCGGGGACAGTTGTGATCAAGGCTGTGATCTGGAAACGCACAGACCTGTTCACACACACAAAGCGATGATGATGAGGCCATTTCCTCCCTCATCTCAAGATCCTCATCTAACCGCTAATGAAAAACACGACAATTACCCACAACTCTTTTCACCTCAGCCTTCAGCGGTAGTAATCTAGGCACCAATATGAAGTCAGCTTGTCGTTTCGTCTCAACTGTCCCTTCCTCTTTCCCATCCGTCCATCCCCTTTCTCCTGTCCATTTAGAGCGGAGCTGGGTGCTGGGAGTGTTCCACGACAATGATGACTGCTGCTGAATGGTTGTAAGAATGTGATTGGAATTGGAGATATGATATAGCATTACTTACATGGGCCAGTGGGAGACTGACAAAGGCTATGCTGAGGGTAATGAACAGTGGATTAAGGGTGAGTAATGAAGCACCGAGGATTATCATTTGGAGCCATGGGAGCAACATGAAGCCTTCATTTTGTTAGAGGAGTCCGTGCATGTGTGTGTGTGCGTTCACAATCTGTAAACGTCAGTCTTAGTCCAGTATCAGATTAGATTATAATCATACTCAAGTTATCACTATTTCCAATGAATGAAGTAGGAAAATATTTTAAAATTGAAGGCAGTTTTGGTTAAAAACATTTGTCGATTTCTGACCTCATAGCCAATCAGAGTCATAGCCAATCAGAGTAAACAAGACAACTTTTACATTTGGAATGAAATGAATTGTGTGCAGTTTCTCTGAGCTGTGTGCATGATTACATGCATGCATATTTGATGAGGCAATTCGCCGCTGTACAGTCCACATGACAGTGCTTCATCTGCTGACACTTTTCTACCTCTCTGCACCAAGTGACAGCAAGGTGTCAGTTATGATGGCACTTTAATTAATTTTGTTTGTCCTGTTCACTGATAGTCATGCACTACTGGGTATCCATGTTCCTGCTGCTGGGACTGATGCAGAGTAGTGAGATAGTGGATAGTTTGTGTGTGTGTGTGTGTGTGTGTTGAAAGGAGACAGCAGAGGATAGTTTATTTTTAGATGTCTATGGAATCATTTGATCTGAAAGGGATATTTGAAGGCATTTGGTGAATATTATGTTATTTTGTTAAGTTAAAAGATTTCTCAAAGCCTCAAGCATTTAATTACACTTGACACCGATTGAGATAATAATTTTGTCGGCTTAAACAATTGCTGAAAAAGACATCTACACTACTTAGTTGTAAATGGCGTTGCCTTATTGTTGAGTGGAACAGCATTCGCAGCATGACGGCAGATGGGGTAGAACAAGAAAACCTCCCATTAACCTGACTATGCGCTTTCACACGTGGTTTAAAGATGATTGTCCCCATTGATGGCCTTGTAGTTACACCAAATTCAATTAAATTTAAAGAAAAAGTACTTTTTATTTCTACTTGTTTTTTATTTTCATTGATCTGGGCATCAGTCGTATAGGTTATGATAAGATTGGACTCACTAAAATCTCCCAAAGACATCTCCCTACTAAGATAGGTCATTATATGTGATTATTACTATGTCATACTGTGTTGTCAAGCATAGATGAGAGCAGCCATACATAACAATCCTGTTGCCAGAATGACCATACCCACTTTGGATTAAAACAAATGCTCTGAAAGTCCTGTCAAATTGAATAAGGCAGTAGCACCAAGGCTGAAAGCTGCCAACACAGCTTATGATTTTCTTTACTTACCCAAAGAACGAAGGAAGTTAAAGAAGAAAAAAAAGAGAAAGAAAGCTACTGCCATACCATAAAACAGCTGCTTTTAGAATGGAGTTTGGTTTTGCTGTCTGTCTGCCTGCAGCTGCAGAGGTGTATTTTAACCTTTATCATTCAAATCAATCGGGCTGCCCTCCCTTCTAATAATGAATCTTGTCACCAGATTAAAAGGCAGACTGAAAGGACACCCATCTGCCCCTATTGCTTACATTTTTTTCTATATGATGCCGATTATAGATTAACAACAACACAACACGATTGTTTGCCTGACCAGCCATAGATTTTGAGCTCCTATTAGCTGAAGATGATATCCTTATTTTATGCTATAACATTTGCAAATACCTTTGGAAGTTTTTATTTGCCGTCAGTCAAATTAAAGGGGCTGCCTTCACCCAAAAAGGGGTTGGATCTTAATGCACAGGCAAAGTTCTTGCTCTCATCTGTTAGTTAACTCATCATCGAGGCTTAATAAGAGGTGTTATAGTTGACAAGTTAACAAAAAAAACAAAAAAACAATAAAACCTCATATGACCTGTTATATCTGCTTGCAAATACATTAACGTGTGTTGTAAACCATTTATCATGTGTTCAGATTGCATATAAATGCTAAATTGGGTGGTGAAATAAAATGTTACTGCACACACTAGTACGAGACTTGCCCTTCAGAAAGCGGTCAGACTACACTGGAAAAAACAGATGCAGGGAAGCGGATCCACATGCTTTAGCGCCATTTTGATTATTCATAGAAAATGCAGACTAGGGACTAAGGGAGTGAAATGTGGGTGGTTGAAAAAACAGGGAGAGAGGAAGGGGGGAGGGAAGGGGCATCGGTGTAAATAAATAAACAAATAAATAAATAAATAATAAACAATCACGGCACCCCTCGCTGCACACACTGCAAGGAACCAATCGGCACCCTAGCTGAACGCCCTGGAAATTGTGTGTAATGAGTAGGAAAAGATTAGAGGGAGCTCTTGCTAGGCCGTAAATTGACATTAGTAAAAGAAAACTCTTTTACTAGGCGGGCCCAGCAGTCTCATTTAGACAACAGAGAGGGGGGTTGGGGCTGGGACAACACTGAGATGGAGAATAAAGTGTGTGAAGATGCTAAGAATATAGGTGGAGTGCAGCCTTGCTGTTGTATGCTGTGAGAGCATTGCATTTGAAGTGAACAGTATTTTTTACTTTTTATATACTTACATGGCTTTTTCAGATAAATGATGGAAGGGTAAAAATATACTTAATCAGGCTTTATGTGTAAAATCAAGGAGTTGCTTGGAGGGAAAAACCCAGTGAACAATAAGTGATTTGTTAATTTTCAATAGCAATCAGTGCTATTGATTCTGTCACAAACCTCAGTCATATAAAGGTTCAGACAGGCTAGACTAAGCATACATTCAGACCAAATATGGCAACGCGGCAAAAACGTAGGTCCTCCCATTCATTTTAATTGGGGTAGTCCATTGGTCGAAGGGGTTCAGAAAAACGAATAAATGCAGCTGGCTGCAGCAAAATACACTACTCAGTAAAACACGCAGTAAAACACCAAATCAGTTAAACTTCATAAATGGACAGATTGATATCCCTGAAGTGATTGGGAATCAGTTTCACCTGCTTTGGTGCAAATGACAGCAAGTGCAATGGAAAAGTTAAAAGCAAGATAATCCCCCAAAAGGGAATGGTTTTGCATGTGGTGGCCGCACACAATTGTTCTTTCATCCTTCCTGACTGATTCTTCTCTTGTTCTGCTGGTGTCCGTGTCACTACTGGTTGCATTAAGCGGTACCTGCAGCCCAATCAGGTTGCACAGGTAGTCCAGCTTCTGTAGGATGGCACATCCATAAGTGCGGTCGCAAGAAGGTTTGCGTCTCCCAGCACAGTCTCAAGAGTATGAAGGAGATGCCAGGAGGCCGGCAGTTACACAAGGAGAGCTGGACTGGGCCATTAAAGGGCATCAACCCAGCAGCAGGACCGGTATCTGCTCCTTTGTGTGAGGAGGTACAGGAGGAGCACTGCTAGAGCCCTACACAATGACCTCCGGCTGGCTACTGGTGTGCATGTTTCTGACCGAACTGGCATTTGCGTGAGAACACCAGAATTGGCAGGTCCTCCATTTAACGCCCCATTCTCTTCACAGATGAGAGCAGGTTTACACTGAGCACATGTGACAGGCGTGAAAGCGTCTACAGACGTCATGGTAAACGTTATCCTGCTTGTGACATCATGCAGCATGACCGTTTTGGCGGTGGATCAGTGATGGTCTGTGGAGGCATATCCTTGGAGGGTCGCACGGACTGACTGTTAGGTACCGGGATGAAATCCTCCGAGCAGTTGCTTATGTATTGGTGCATCTGACGCTGCCAAGTACTGCCACAGACTGTACAGGGGCTCATTGATCTCATCAGGAGCATGCCCAGACACTGTTGGGACGGCAGTTGGATCAGCTTGTGATTGAAATGTTTTACTTTATTTTTCAGTGTGATTTTGAATCAAGCCCTCAGTGGGTTGATGATTTTGGTTTCCATTGACCGTTGCTATGTCATTTTGTTCTCAAGAAATTAAACAATGTACATCAATAAAGATTTTCAACCTGAATAATTTTCTCATCGAGATGTATTCCCTTAGTTTCTTTGAGCAGTGTAGTTGAAACAGACTCAACTTTTGGAGAAAAGCAATGTGGCCAATCACCTGAGCTGGCATGCATAGCAGCATGAATCCCCCCTCATTGCCTACTGCCAATAAGAATTAACACACGACTCTTCTGTTTCCCTCAGCTTTATGGAGCTATGTACTATGCCATGCCCCTATCTGACTTCCTGTCAAATTGAAGTGGCTGCAGTCCGTTTCCATTAAAAAATAGAACTGACGAGTATTCTCAGTGGAGCAGAGAGTTCTGGGTTATGCTGTGGTGCAACCGGTGGAAACAGAACCTTTGTCCAGAACGCCCCACTCTGCTTCGGCAACTGTATCACGGCCCTAACGTGGCCATGATGGGCCCTGTGGAAACTGGGGGTTAGTTTTTATTTTTATCAAATGTGCAACATGGTGAAACTGGTACTCTACATTTAAGCCATCCCAAAGGAGCAGTGGGCAGCCAACATACAGTGCCCAGTGGACCAACTCCAAATCACAGCCAGTGCCTTGGTCATTACCAACAAGGATTTTACACCAACAAGGAATGTGTCTGGGCAAAGAGGGTGCATACATTCAGACAATAAACAATAAACAAACAGTGACTATAATATATACAGTATAAACAAACAGAGACATAAAGTGTGAGATGGTTGATAAATAAAGACAGAAGAGCTGTACAGGAATGTGCAAAAAAGATAAAAAAATAAAGGATTGTTAAAAGTTATGAAAATTACAAATTTTCATTATTGTAGAGCTACAGAACAATCAAAGTCTCCACAGAAAGTATACAACAAACACAACAGCACTGGTGTCTTTTTCCATTTGCATCAGGTTGTGATTTCTATACAATGGCATTACAAGACACAATAATAAATAATTTTACCTTCCCTATCATATGGTGGTTGATCTTGAAGGGTAAGAAGCTAAAGAAGTTATTTAAAGTGATTAAACCCCAAAATGAATGTTAAAGTGATAATGGTATGTATGTAATCAAGTTGATATGTTTGATGTGCCAGTTTTCTGATCATCATCACTTTGTCACTCACACTGAACCAGCATGCACACACATCCACAAACATAAGAATACAGAATCAGCTTGGGTTAGAACATTTCATTCTTGTTTAAGTGTGTTTATGTTTGTTTTGTCCTCACCCCAACTGAGCAATTGTTGTGACTATGCAGTTGGAATAATAACAGCCTCACTGGCTAATAACAATAATGGTGCTGGCGATTACCAAGGCACAAGAAAAAAACGATGGAGGGGAGAGAGGGCAGTATGGATATCGCTGGACCACAAAAGATTGCATAATTCAGCATGTTTTTTTTCTCTTAGCCTATACCACTCATCCGTCCTCTAACGCTTTTTTGAATCCCCATTTCTTTGCTTTTTTCACCATCTTCCCACATTATGTACCTTCTGTCTCCTTTTGCCACCCCCCCGTCCCCTGTTGTAACCTGCCCCC
>OMLP01044554.1:1284-11392 GCA_900302685.1 Spondyliosoma cantharus
CGTCTCCCTTTGTCCTGTGCCCGAGTATTTCGTTCAGTCGTGTACCTCAGCCTAACGTCACAGTCGTGTCCTTGATCCTTGCTAAGTATTTCCACGTTTGTATATCTGCATCCTTGTTTTTCCTCTTAGGTAGCGTGATTTTTTGTTGTACTTTTGTCAGCCTAGTTCTGCAGCTAAGTTAATTTTATAGCCGATTTTCCTTCCTCCATTGGAGCGGTTTGTGTTGATAAGTTTCAGAGCATTAGTGCCTAGAATAGAAGTTTATTGCCTTTTCGTTTTTCCTCTTATGAGTGATTTTCTGTTGTCTGTTGTTGGCAACTCTTTTTTCTTCTTCTGTTTTTTACTAGTTGAGCTACTCCACCATTTTTCCACATATCATCTGACAGTAGGAGTACCCAGGAGTATACACGAGCAAAATGGGCAGAATGATTGGGTCTCTTAAACTGAGAGGAAGCTGCCTTTTGCTCAAACTTCTGTTTGGCAAAATTGATTTATATTGTAATGTAATGTTGATAGAATTTAATTAATTACTCTTGGATACATGATTATTAATCAAGGCTATCTCAAATTAAAACAGTTTCCTCTCTGTTGGACAAAGGAAGATGATAGGCATCTATAACCTTCCTGATGGTATAAAAAATAAAATAAAATAAAACATTCAAAGCTGACTTCTGTTAGACATTCAGCTGGAAACTGCAGAGAAGCAAAGGGCAAATAACATTTGCAGCACAGATCCTCTGCAGTAAATATTTCTGTTCTATTTCAGTGACTCAAAACTCAACCAGCACCGGCAAGATTGCTTTACTGTCTGGGATAAGATGCATATTACTGTATGTAGGGCAGCTCCAGCCATCCGGGGTCTGATTTCATCAGGGATTTTGATTCAATATTGAGGTTTACAGACATTTGATAATGTGTTCTGCAAGCTGAAATTTCATTTTCAGCATCTCCACCTCATCCGCACCTCCAGAGAGTGAATACTTGCAGACTGGAATAAATATAATAACTGGAAGGATTTGGCTGGACAGAACCACAGCTGACAGCATTCATGAAAACACAGCAGTTCTATTTAAACTAATGGACAAAACAAGCTTTTTTGCAAAACTGTCAACATGTTAACCATTTTGAACTCATATCAGAATAAAGGTGAGCTGAAAAGACTAAGTATGGCACATGCTATTATTTATCAAGATGCATCAACGTCCATACTCAAAGAGGTGATATGTTATGGGATATTTTCATATGAAAATCAGCTTACAATGATTTTAAAGGAGACATATCATCCTTATTTTAAGGGTTCCTAATTTTGTTGAGGATAGGTCTACATGCTTTAATGCTCAAAAAAACGCATCATTTTACTCATACTGTCCAGTGCTGCAGCATTGTATTCCCCCTGTCTGAAACACACTGTGTTAGCTCCTGTCTCTTTAAGGGCCTGCTACTGAATACCCAGTCGGCTCTGATAGGTCAGCTCACACACAACTGAGCCCACACCGCTAACTACAACAGAGCAGCTGTGCCAAACTAATTTTTAACTGCATAACGAGCCACTGGGCAAAAATTATACAAATGTGTGAATTTGTGACGTAGTGTGATGTCACAAAGTCACAGAATTAAAGGCTGGACTACTGACGAGGTGTTTCAGGATCAGTGTTTTCGGTGGGAGAGATGAGCTTCTGTTGGTGTGGACTTTTGAACTATCAAAAACTTTTACAAGGCCAAGTACAGATAATTAAAACCTTGAAAAAGCAAAAAGCGTAATAATGTAGGTCTCCTTTCAAATTTGCTTTACATTCCTGCTTATACATCAAAGTGAGCATCAAGTCAGCATTTATTTTGTCAAAGTTATTGTGCTGTTGTGACGCACTGACTTCATGACTGCTTTACAGGCTTAGCATTGGCAATATTGTAACTTCATCACAATAAAAGCAGACATATTGTTAGGACTTAAGTTTAAGTCATTAGAGTCAGCCTTCTTTCTTGTTACTTGGTATAGTTGTGTTTTTGGATCCTAAAATTCGGAGGCTGAGATAGGAAAGTCCTTTTTTCAATGCATTAGTGGTTATAGAATAAATAAATACATTCATATTTTACCATTTTATAATTTAGGAGAGAGGCACATATTATGTTTGTCTCATATACTGTTAAAAGGACAACAGCCATGTAATGATGTACTGACCTGCTGAACTGCATTACAACCTTGGATATAAAAGCCGACATGCGAACATTAATACATTTTCTCAATACTGAATGAACTCAAAGACTCAAGTTTCAAGTCTTTAATGTTATGCTTGTTGCCTGTCTTTGTAACTTAATGTCTTTGTGATTAAAACCCGGCTTTCAAGCCTGAGAAAGGCCGTTAAAGGGTGAAAATTCACATTATGCATGTATGTTCTCTTCTTATCAACTTGCAAGGACAACACCCACACACGTACACACACACAAGGACAGATCATATCCAACAATAAAACATTAAAATGACCGCCGACGCAAACGCACAATGCATACCTCCAGACTCTAATTATCTGGAGAACAGGAAACATGGACACGAATTGTGCTGTGGATGCCTGTTTACTGTGTTGTAACAGGTTTGTGTAATAGCCTCTGGTTCTGTTTTTACTGTTCATAATGAGACCGCTCGGTGTACATCAGCTCAGAGCTGTGTGTCGAGGTAATTGGATGACACAGAGAGTACACAAATGCGCGCGCACACACACACACACACACGCTTTAGTCACAAACACACCCAAGAAATGCATATAAATGCACAGTCACACAGTGTTCTGTAAACATTAGCAGAAATCAAATGTGTTAAATGGGAACATTAACCAGCCAATGTAAGTGTCACACACACACACACACACACATACACACAGATGTACACGTGTACCAGTGCACTCCTCTGTGTTTGTAGCAGCACCCCACCCAGTCAGGGCCAAACCACGGCTGCCTTCACCCGTCACCATGGCAACCCTTTCAACTCCCCTTGCAGTGACATCACCTTTGCTGTGGATCTGTTTTATGTGACTGAATACACACAGCGGAGCATTTATTTTCACTCGCAGCAGGAGAGTGCCAGTGGCCTATCAGTTTTAACGCGCACACACATACAAACATGCACAAACACACACACACACACACACACACACAGTGCAGATGTTTTCCATAAATCTATATTTAACAGGATGGTTTTAACCCCCTGGTTGTAGTTTTACTTAAATCAATATTTAGCCAAAGTGCATCACTACACAGATTATTTTTTATAATAAAGGCTTTTTGCTGCAATGAAGTTCTCTCATTTTTTGAGATAAGGCTAATGTACCGTCACACGTCAGCACAGAGGGTGGTAAATTGTTAGCATGCAGCGCTACAGCTAATGACCTTCTGGGGTCGACACATGGATAATAAAGTCATCACTTTACAGGTGATAAGTAAGAATGTATTGTTGATTTTTTCCCCCTTTGAATTTAAATAAATCGGTGGATGATTTACAGGTTTATGATAGTGTGCTGACACAGATTTGTCCCAACAGCTGGACAGTGGATGGAAAGAAGTTGATCGTAGAGTCTCTCCTCTTCGGACCCCAACAATCAACTCCCTTTCTCCAGGTCGTTACAGTTTATTGCTTTGAGTGCCTCTTCGCACATTTTTGCTTTACAAAAAAGTGCATTTTTCCCGTGTTTAGATAGTTAGATAGTTTAGAGATGAGATCCTATCTCCATGAGAAATGGTACAGTACTCAACACACATCATATACATAATTAAAAGGATAACGATCAGACAGGTTAGTTTCCACAGCTCAAGCTTTTGTCTTGAATCTATCTGGTAGATGAATTACCATAAGCCCCACAGATGTGTTTACTTATGGTAAAAAAATGGTCAACAGATAAACAGAATTTGTCTTTTTGATAAAGTCTTTTATCATGTTCTTTGGAACAATACGTATTCATGCATATTCTTAGTTCAAATATTAAACATACATAAAACATGAAATGCCATAAATAAGCCAAACTAGTTTTACTTTGCATATCCTTCTACAAAGACAATAGTTGTTCTGAGATCTCAGAGAGACATGAGGAAACGTGGCACCACGATAGCTTATTGAAAGAGCGTGATCCTACCACGATTTAAAATGGTCTCCATGCAAAGTTGCTGATGTTAAAAAGGAAATAGTAATAATCTGGTTTGAAAAAAATCACACAAACATCTAAAGCTGATTGCTCCCTTCTACACACAAACACACACATGAAACTCCACAGTATGTCAGATATAGTACATAAATGATTCACCCAGGTGTATTTACATATCACTCTCACTCTATAGCCTGGCCCCACATGAGCGTGTGTGTGCACACATGTACCCGCACTGCACATGAAACGTGTCTCTGAGCTGCTATTAAAACAAGTTTCCTGACATCTGAGAGCGCCTCTTTGATCTCCAGACTGCTGACCTGTCACAGTAGCCGTATCAATTAACATTTATTTGAAAAGGCAGGTTTTGGTCCGCAGAGATTTCCTCTCTTGTACAACCGAGTGTTTTAATATGGATTTCTTTCAAAGCAGCGGTATGCGGTCGTAGAAGTATGTCAACCTTTCTCACCAGTTACACTGAGGCTCTTAACAAATCTGATCCAAAGGCTGATTTTTCTGTAACATTTGTTCATGGAGCACCAAATTAAAATGTCATTTTAAAGTTAAGTTAAGGTTTATGAGAGCAGACTGACTTCTTAAAGAGATTTTTCACTCTATTATGAGTTTTATCACTTACAAAAGGAAGGGAGAAAACTCTTTTCATTGCCCAACATGAAACAGCAGCTGAATTGAGCCAAAACATGCAGGGCTAACACCCTCCATATTGTGTGAATCTGGTGTTAGAAACAAGCTAACGCTAGCAAAAAGCCAGCAGCGTGTGTACATGTGCATTTTCTACATGTGTGGATGTGTGTGTGTGTGCGGTCTTCCAACAGTTTCAGCCCCCCATCTGCGATGTGATATTAACTGTTGGATTTTCTTTGATGCCCATAAAACCGCCTCATTACCCCAGTAGCTTCTGAAAGCATCTTCTGTATCATTACGCACATGCCTGCGGTAAAATACACAAACAAGTGTAAATCAGTGCTGCTATTGCAGAAAAGCTTAACATCGTGGCTGGTGAGGAATTTATTCAGTTGTTGAAAGGTGTCAAAAGAGAGATGCTATGAGGAACATTTTTTTTAAAAACGAAAACATGCCCAGGACACTTGTCACCAACTCTATCATTGTGTCACTGAGTGAGAATATTATTGGATTTGTAGACCACTCTATGTGCTGTGTGAGTGCCAGATAGTCTAATAGTGAAACAATTGCATTGCATCTTTACGGTTTTCACTTCAATACGTAATGTCTTTTCTAAAAACCAGTGTCTCACTGTTTTGAACTACCTCAGACTTTCACCTGCTATCAGAGGCACAGTTTTAACCCTGTCACCAAATCGAGCAGAGGATTTTTACTTTGTAGACTAAGACAGATGATCCACAGTCAGTATGTACAGCCACAATGCTCAGACTCAGTGTTCATCTGCTGGTATTTACAGCTAAACCAACATGCTTAGTGAAAATCAACACTGCAATCTGTTTGGCAGGGGAGAGGTGGCTTTAGGGGAAGACGGATTCAAAGAGGACTGGTCACATGGGACCTCAAACACATACACGCACACACACGCACACACCGAGCATGTTCTTCTGTTAGTTCTTTGCTGACATGAGCCATTCACAAATGTTTTGTATGCAGACTAAATTTGTACATTTGAAATCCTTAAGAGTGCCTTTATATAAACCACAGACTTCACTGTCAGGCAGAAAGTAGTGTCATATAAAACAATATTTTTGAGAAAAAGATGCTGTCAATTATTTTAAGTGTAACTTTTATCTGCTGGGGACACCACAGATCAAGTTGATTTGACTTTTATTGTACTGGGGCAATGAGGTCAGATAAATATCTCAAGACCTGGTCAGAGTGAGGGCTCGCTCAGGCTTGCTTGTCAACAAAAAACATATCAAAAACATTACATCCAAAACTTTTAACTTGGTCCATTTTTGTTTTGTTGTCGCTTGCCAAGAGTTAGATGTGAAGATCGATACCAACTTCAGCAGAAATAGACATGTTTACATGTTAATTCTTGCAATTTAAGACAACTGTATGACAACTCCTTTGTGTGAATTACATTAAGGCTTAAAGTTATGCATAATTGGGACATGGCTGCTTTGAGCGTTGACGAGCCGCTGTCAGCAACTGGACTTAATTTGGCTCACCTCAGCTGGACCATGCACCACCATTTGTCCATTTTTGGATTAGCCAGCAGTTAGCAGTTCAGCTAACTGCCAAGATGGCAACAGCCAAAAGCTCAAACGCTCAACTGGCAAAGTGGCTCTTCAGAAAATTGGTAACGTCACAGAGACTATTCCCATGTCTCATGTGGTCTATCGCTCAGATTTTGTTACCTTCAGGCAGGGCCAGCTGTTTCCCCTTTTCTCAGTCTTTGTCCTAAGCAAAGTTAAACGGCTGCTGGCTGTAGCTTCAAATTTAAGAGACAGTGGTGTCAATCGTATCATATAAATCTCTGCCACAAAGCAAATAATTGCAATTCCCTTTAAGTATTAAGGTTAAGTGGGTTGTTAAAGTGTGCAACTCTAGTGTTTATCTACACAATGGACACTCTGAGATAAAAACTGAATGAGGAAAAACACTTGTTTTGACATTTATTGAGAATTCTGTATCATAAATAGAGCATTATCTCACAAACTGAACAGGAACTGTTTAATTTCATCTGAAGTAATCGAAGTTAAACTGCTCTCCTCTTGCTTCAACAGCCTTCCTCTGTTTTAATAATCACTTCCTGTCTGCCTCCACTTTGCTTAACCCAGATAACCGTTCACTGTGTCAGGAAAACACTTCGTTCTCACTATGTGTGTCTACTATATGTGTGTGTTTGTGAGCATGTTTGCCGTAAGCGTTGATTTGCTCTTTTTTATAGTCCTTTGAGGCCCGCTGTCACTGCTCTGTTCTAATACTATAACGAGACCTCCGGGACACTGAAACACACACAAGTACAATGGGACACACACACAGCGGAAGATAGAACGCAATCTTTCAGGGCTCTGCAAAGCCAATAACAGCTTTTACAATGAAGGAAAAGGCAGTAAAGGAAGGATGAGCAACATAACAGCATTACGGCGGGCCATGCGAGCAGGGTTTGTTTCCATCTCCGAGGCTGCTGACGGGGGTGCATGGCACTTTTCCACCGCAACACGACCGGGATCGATCTGTCACCTGTGAGATTTCCGTGTGGCTGCAAACACCCTGTCAACCCTGGAGACACTAGTAACACTTCGTCATGCTAACTAGCAAATCGTTGGAATCTCATTTCCCATGTTTCCCTGTTGTGTTGATGAAAGGCTGAGATGACAAACACATGATAGCAGCTGCTGAGATTCAGCACAGCGAGGACGTCTCATGAATGACGCTGCAGCTTCTTTACAAATCCTTACACCCCTTCTCTCAACTCATACAGATACATTTCTTTGTCAAGTAGAATTATATTTCAAGTACAGTCAGTAAGGAACCTCCATCACAAGAATGATATCTGCCCGATATGTTGCAGATGATAAAAGGCCAATACTGGTATGATAGCTCTACAAAAATGATTTTTTTATTCATTTAGTTTCTTTAATCCTTCTTTTGGAAATTCTTTTAGTGTCTGTGGCAACTGTCAAACAAATACAACCACAACAGCTACAATCAAAAAAGTGACAATAAACAAAGTGCTTCTTGACATTACCAAACATAAAGGATATAAATATACTTATATAAAAGTGCAGACACATCTCAGATGGGTATGGGAAGTCTACAGAGGTTGTACCATGTACTTCTGTCCCAATCCTTTACCTGACACTTAGGCTTCACAAAGCAGTGACGTACTGTGTTGTTTTTAAGCAAATAACAATATGATATATTTGCTATTTACATTTTTTAGTGGACTTAACAGACCATTTCCACAAACCCCATACCTTTGCAGGCTACATTTTAATGAGAGCTGTTGTCACCTGTGTCTGTTTGCTAGTTGGTTGGGTTGTCAGCAGGATTACACAAAAGCCACTGAATGGATTTCCATGAAACTTGAATGAAGGATGGATGGCGGCCCAGAATAGACCACATTAACTTTTGTTGCAGATTCGGATGAATGGATGGATCCAGGAATTTCTTTATCACTTTCTTTAAAATTGAGAGAGGGGTTTTTTCAACATTCTTGTTAATTTCTCAGGGAATACAGAAAAAAAAACAGGTGTATTAAGGTGGCTGGGATCTAAGAGTGAGTACATTTATTTACATTACATTTGATACAGATCCAAGATTTGGTGATCTTAAATTATGGTTAAACAGCTGAGAGGTTTCAAACTTAGAGTGATACAGGGATATTGAGTTTTATATTTGATTAGGCCTGACTGAATTAAAGGGGAATGTTTGGGCCTTGGCAGAGCTATGCAATCGACTAATTGCTTGAGTTTATTGATGTTTTTAATGGGCTTTGCAAAATTAAATAAATAAATAAAATAAACTCATTTGATTATAATTATTATCATTACTGGTCTTAGAATATGGAAAGTAAACCTCTGGATCAGGAGTGATGATGATGTCATGATTGCAGCCTTATAGACACAAAACCAAAAGGAAAGTATTATTATACATTACATACATTTACTTCCCTAACCCTAACCACTATTTGTCTAACCCAAGCTATTAAGTATTCACCCTAGAATTGAATGATGTAGCAGGGTTAACCATTTTGGTACTCACAAAGTTGTCGGACCCCACACCGTCAGTGGGCTGTATTTGGTCCCCGCAAATATAGCAAAACAAGGTCATGCGCACCTACAAACACACACATATACACACTCGCTGTCACCTTGTCAGATGTGTTTAAGCAACTGTACAGTATCTGCTCCTCACATCATCCCTCCTCCTCTCTGTCTGTCCCAGCTGTGATAAATGAGGTTGTACAGCGGAGCAGACACATACGAGACCAATCAAGTCAGTCAATTAGACAACCTGCTGTCTCAACAAGGCTGACGGAGCAGCTGAGCCCATATTACCTTGTGTGTGTATGTGCGTGCGTGCGTGCGTGCGTGCGTGCGTGCGTGTGTGTGTGTGGGAGTGAGCAGGTAAAGAGAGAAGAGAGGAAATAAGACAGGCTGAAAGTGAGGAGGGAGGGGAGGAGAGGATTAGAAGGTGAAGTATGGAGGTTGTGTTAGTTAATCTGACACTGGGAGAATGAGAGGTGAGAGAAAGGAAGACAAAAGGAAGGGAAGTAAAGAAAGAAAGAGGAAGGAAAGAAGTTAGAGAGAATGAGACAGAGGCAGGGAACTAAACATCCGTCGAATTCAACTTCAAAAAAACGAAAGAAAAGGAGAGATTATAGAGAAAGGGGAAGGATGGGGAGTTGGAACTCGCAGAGAAAATGAGGATAGAGAGAAAAAAAGGAGAAAGAAGAAAGAGATTTCAATTAGCCTGTTTGCTCTCTGCGCACGCCGGTGTTCGCTGATTGACAGTTCACAAAAAGTGTGCTGCCACATGGGCCTCACCCACTCTCTCTCTCTGTACCACACATTCACATTCACACGCACACAAACATACACTTCGTCAAATATCTCCCTGCGTTCCTGGAAACAGCTGCTGACAGAACGCGTCGATCTCACCCGCCAACATCTCCCTTTGTTTCCTCTTCTTTCATGTTAACCCCTACCTCCTCCACCTCTGCAAGAAAACCCTCTCCTCCTTTCCACCTGCCTCATCTTTCCCTCATCTTCCGCCTACTCTCTTCTAACAGTTTCCACTTATCCTCCTCCTCCTCTGCTTATAACTTCACCTCCTCATCGCTTCTCCAAACCTCTTTACCTCCCTCGCCTCGTCATTTTGCTCCCCATACTCTCGCCATTTATCTTCCACTCAGTCACCTCCCACGTTCCTATCAAAATCTCCTCCTGCTCTTTTTTTTTTCTTCAAAATTCAATCTCAGCCAAGTGTTTTTGACAAGATTCGATGTGTCATATCCATAGAAACATGTACAGACGCTG